>CM077505.1:33303226-33537701 GCA_039654745.1 Houttuynia cordata | reverse complement strand
CCTATTAAGAATAAGTGAAGTGTGTGCGTGTTCGTATACTTGAATGACTTCAATGATCACATAACACCTGAGTCTTCATCTTGAATTATTAGAACATTTGCAACTGCTTAATTCTTCAAGTCATTCAATCCTGAAAACTAACTTGACTTACACAAATCCAGTCAATTTCTTAGACTCACTTACACACAATAAAGACATAATTTTGGAACGAGAATAAGCTAATTACATTTTGCTCTAACAGCTAAATCCTAGTTGGCAACCTCAATGGAAAGAAATGACAGACCCCATTGTGACTTTGCAGTCCAATGGGGTCTGCCATTTCTCCGAACTCATGTTATAAATGTTATAAATGCCAGAAGTTAAAGAGTCTTCCATTTACCTTTTTATTCTTTTTTTCTATTTTTTACCTATTTTCAAACTCAGACAGGCTTCATTGGACCAATGAAGTAGCCGTTAGGGGAAGGGTTTATTCGCCCTCTCTCGTGTTTTTCGTTACAGGGATCAAAGTCAGCCATATAGTGATGGATCCATCTTTTTCCAAATGCAGATAGGTTTTCATTGGACGGAGGGAAATATGGTGCATGTGAAGATTGACCATTTATCTACTAAGTCAAAATTCAGAAGTCAGAAACTTCTGCTTTCAATTTTAATTAAGCTTAAAGTATGAATGTTACCCTTGATGAATCCTATTAGCTAGGGTATGGACCTAATTATTAACAGAAGATACATTTCTATAGAGGCTCCATACATGATACATGGACTTGGACGGTTTTTTATTATCAAGTTTGTGGACTGTAATCCTTTTTTTTTGCTACAAGTGGATTGAAATCCTTGATGGTGTTCAAATAGCCCACCGATTTGATGAGTGCATTTCTATCTGTTCCTACTCGATTGTCAACACACTCCACAAAGATGTACACCACAATCTGCACTGCCTTAGTTCTGAACTTTATTGTAAAATGTTAACAAGCAGCCAAGCTGCACCAAACCGAAGTACCAAAATACAGCTAACACACGACTACATAGCTAGGGAACTTCACGTTCACGAAACATGAACGCACTACTGGACGCTAAACGGCACACAGATGAAAACGACCCGAGAAAGCCTTGCAAAAAACTAGTGATGAGGTGGTGGAGGCGAATGCGATAACGGCCGCTGTGATCGTGGAGGAGGAGGGGAGTAATGAATGTGTGGAGCTGACAAAGGAGGCGGAGGAGAAAGGCCGGGGGTGCCCTTTTGCGATTGGTGGTGGTGGAGAGTGGAACATCGTCTTAGCCGGAGGTGGTGGAGGGTGATGCCTGCCTGTTGGTGGAGGGGGATGAGCTGAACCAGTCCCGTGGGGCGGTGGGTGCCACATTGGTGGAGCATGGCCCAGTCTAGCCGGAGGAGGCGGTGGTGGATGGCGCAATACTTGTTTAGGTGGCGGAGGTTTGTAAGATATTCTTGGAGATGGTGGTGGTGGACGTGAAGGCGGAGCATGGCCTACACTAACCGGAGGAGGTGGTGTGGATGGCGTTTAGGTGGCGGGTGTTTGTAAGAGGCTTCTTGGAAATGGTGGTGATGCGTGTGCATTGCGCTTTATTGGTGGTGAATGTGGCAAGGGCAAGTGGTGGGGGTGGTGCATGGTGGGGAGAGTGGTGGTGGTGATGGTGGTGATGATGGTGGTGGTGGTGAGATGGCGGATCGGCCGTGCGGTGAGCTTCAGGAGGAGGAGGAGTAGAGGGATGATGGGGTGGAGAGGCTGCGAGGGCACAACAAAGGCAAGCAGCTAGGAATACAAACCTATGTAACAGTGGCCACATAGAGAAAGTACCCATGTTGGCTCTTAGTTTTGTGACAGCAGCTGAATGCTTCTCATTTGCCAGAATAATGCTCCTATATATAGAGGGAAAATGAGTTGAACTTCGACTATAATCAATAACTGGCATGTGCATAGATCTGCACATTAGAATTACAGACTAATTTAGTTAGCCTTTTAGGGGAAGTTTTCATTCACTTTTGCAGGTCTATACACACTAATATATATACTAGACGAGAGGATAAAATTTGCTGCTTTCAATGCTAAATTTGCTCAACTCTTTCGGCGGGGAATTGGTTTTGTAAAGTAAGTATTGCAGGGATCGGTTTTTAAGGCTCACCTAGGGTTTTTTCAAGCCTTCCTTGGTTCAAGCCTGCCTTGGACACATAGCCTTAAGTTATGAGAAGTGAAGATTATTGCTGTTCAGACAAGAGTTGTAAAATGTCTTTGACAAACGATAGAATCGATGTGAAGCGATAAGAAGGGGCATGTGAAAAAAAACACTAGTGTCATTGAGATCTGTGGTGAGCTTTTCATTCCAATGGTTGCCAAGGACCCTTCTAACTAGGGTGGGTGGAGACTAGGACTGTATCATATGCACAAATTATACTCAGCCCCTTTTAATAGAGGGGGCAAGAAGGTTTGACTGCCCTTTGCCTGCCTGCCCCCACATGAGGGCCGTCAGCCTTACAATGCGCTAGATGCATATTTTCGACATAATCTGCGATCTTGCCTGTCACACATAGCTTAGGAGTAATTTATGGAGTTCCATCTATTCATTTCATAAAATTAGTCACTTACACACTTGGCATGAGTTAATTTGCTGAATTTTAATTATTCAAAAATTTTTTTGATGAATTTTCAAAATTAGTCATCATAACCCGGCCTTGCATCACTATCTTCATCATATCGCTCCACATTCATGGGATTGATCGCTCGAAAGGGTAGCACGAGCTAGTGCTACACATAATGCCCGCCTGGTTGGTTGCCACATAATATATGAGGAGCTTGGAAAAATGATTTGATCTTTTTTATCCCATACTACTAGCTACATTTGGGAAAAAATGTCATTTTTAGGTATGTTTGGTAAAGGATTTTAGGAGTGAAAAATCTAAATTTCAGAGAAGAAGCTGGATTGAAGAATCATGGTTTGGGAAGAAGTAACTTTGGGGAAGATTTAGGGTTTGATGACATGTTTTGTAATAAATATGAAAGACTGGGGTATATAATAAGAAAAAACGTGTTTTGATGATTGAAAACTCGTTGTTTCTTATTAATTGCCCCTATCTTTTTTACAAAATTATAAAAAATGCTATTGAGAAAAATCAATGAAGTGAGAACTAGATTCTTTTGGAAATCTCATGGAGAAGTTGGATGGTTCTAAAATCCAGGTATGTAACTACTGCCAAATAGGCCCTTATTGAAGCATAGGCTTCATGACTAAGAGAATGGTAAAAGCTTGGTTAGGCTGATAGATCAATTGTAAGAAGCTTGTGAGATGTTTCATTTATTGGGGTGAGAATCAAATAAGGTATACACAATGGGAAGGTACTCTTGAAAAGTAAATTACCACTGCTGCCCTGCCAAAGGGTGGAGCACATTGCCCACTTGAAATTCTAGGTCGTAAGTTCCAAAATTTTGGTATAGTTACAATCACATCCATTTTTCTTCAATGAATTCTGATTTTCTTAGGGATTGGAGTTGGTAGATTGTCCATTGAGTTCTTTTAACTAAGAACAATGCTAGTTTTACGGGATAAGTACTTGGATGGGATAACACATAGGCCGTAGTTTAAATGCATCTCAACCATGGTTTAATTTTGTGGGCTCCACAGATCACGTATGGATTTCGATGTCAAGGTAGGTTGATTCTTTAATTAATTATTGCTAAAAGATCATGCCCCTGCGTAAGAGGTGTCACATTAGATGGCTGGGTTTGCTCTCTCAAGACCAAAAATACAAAGAGAGGGAGAAAAACTATGTTTCTTATACCAGCCTTAAAGTCTAATAAATTAACTCATTTTGTAATATAAAAGAGCTTCATTTAACGGTGTCCTGTTTTAGATGCTCCATATGAAAAAAGGCAATCCTTTTTTAGATGATCTATATGGTCATTTTATGTGGATTTTTAGGTCCGAAAATTGTCATTTGCATTTAAAGTCTTCCTGGAATTTGGCGGCTTGAATTTTCAATTTGTCTCCATCTTATTGGGCCTCAGTCCATCGTGGCTGTGAGGTCTATGCAGATAATAGATTGGCTGAAGCCACTAAATCCGACAACATGAACAAATCATCCACCAGTGATTGAGACCTCTCCTAACTGTGATTGACAATCACAGCTCAATCACACTAATTTCTCCTTAATTCCTCAAATTGATTACTATAAAGATTCTTTCCATTTAATTCAAATACTTACACTATAATACATGATTGTAATCCCTTAATTAAAGGTATGTAACTCTATAAATAAGAGAAACGAAAAGTGAAAGGTATCACCTTCAATTCTCACATGATATCAGAGCCCAGGTTATCAACAGTCTCGGCCCAAGAGTCCATGAGAAGAACTGGGTCTGCCCCAACCCAAAGGCCTGATGTGTGAGGGGGAGATTGTTGGGATTTATCCCACATCAGATGTGGAAGGGGTTGGTGGTCGGTTTATAAATGTGAGGGAAAACCCCACCTCTCAAGTTAGCTTTTGGGGTGAGAGATGCCCAAGACCACCCAACACATGGTATCGGCCAGGAAGTGCATCATTTTTTCCTGATTTCAGTCTTTTCTAATCCCTTGAGTTATCACCCTTTTCATCTCCCATGGCCTAGTCCCCATCCATTACCATGAACTCATCATCTACCTTGCCCATTGTCAAAAACATTTCCTAGGAGATCAATCTCAAACTTACATCTTCCAACTATTACATGTGGTAGATGCAGGTTCTTCCGGTTCTCCGTTGCCATGGTCTCATCGGCCTTATTCATAGTGAGATGAAGAGTCCTGAAGGTGATTACTTGAACGCTTTTGTTCGAGCATGGCAGTGGCTTGATCAAATGGTGCTCACCTGGCTTACATCCTCTGTCTCTAAGGTAGTTCTTCCACAAGTCATCCACTGCGCGTCTACCTTCGAGTTCTGGAGCACGATAAAAATGCTCTACGGCAAGTTTACCCACTCTCGCATTCAGGGAATTAAGGGTGAACTCCATTCACTGTCCAAGAGCTCCATGACCATTTCGGAGTACGTCAACAAAGCACTGGCTCATACATTGGCCATGGTCGGCAAGAACCTCATCATGTATCTTCTCAAAGGCTTGGGACCGGAATTTGACCCTGTCGCTACTGCCATTCAAATATCTACCGAGTTCCCTACTGTTGATCAAGTCGTAACCCTTCTTCTCAATTTTGAGACGCGTCTATAAGGGCAAGCTGCCACTCCTGTTGCCCTTCTCTCCACCCGTGGTTAGTCAAGGTCTGGCCCTACTCGCAGTGGTGCCTCATATGGAGGGAGGCGTGGCAGTTTCTTCCGTGGACCCTAGCCTGCTACCCGCCACCCATCTGATAGTTCCACCTCTCGTGGTAGTGGCTCGTCTGGAAGCCGTGGTCGGTCGTGTGCTGCTCCCATCACCGGAGACTACAACAATGTCTATTGTTATCGTTGTGGTTATCCCAATCATAAAGCTGATGCTTGTCTGGCTCAAGTTGCTACTGGATCAGACCCGGTTTAGGGTCTTACTGCTTTGCACATGACAGACCACTCTGATAGTGCTTGGTACCCTGACATAGGGGTCACACATCATATGCTGCTGACACAGGTATCGTGGAAGGTATTCTCCCTTATCGTGGATCCGATCGTGTTGTTGTTAGAAATGGTGTTGGGTTAAATATTTCACACATTGGTTATATAAATCTATCGTCGAACTCTCATCGGTTATATAAATCTATCCTCCAAAATAATGAAGACACTTGCATATTATCTTAGTTTACTAAATAATTTGAATATACACTTTTGCGATAGCTATAAGTTGGGCAAGATATCCAAACTATCATTTGAACGAAGGACTATTTATTCTAGTGTTTGCTTTAATACTCTTCATATAAATGTTTGGGGGCTAGCACCAGTTGTCTCTCTTGATGGGTATAGATACTACCTTTTGATCATGGATGAATGCTCTCGGTATGTTTGGTATTTCCCATTATGATGCAAATCTGATGTCACAAACATTTTTATTGATTTTCTTAAATCAATTGAACGCCAACATCGGGCCCTTGTCAAGACAATCCAGTCTGATGGGGGAGGTGAGTATATGCATGCATCCTTTCAAACTTATCTCAAGGCCAATGACATTTCTCACATCCTCTCTTGTCCTGGGATGCCCGAGCAAAATGGTTTAGCCAAACGCAGACATAGATCATTAGTGAAAATAGGTTTGACTATATTAGCTCACAGTGGCCTCCCTAAGGTATATTGACAACATGTTTTTGCCACAACAACCAATTTGGTTAATCGGCTACCCTCCACCTCGTTGAATGGAAAGTCACCATATGGAGCTCTTTTTGGGAACCCACCATCCTACGGCCGTCTTCGCACATTTGGGTGCGCATGCTACCCATATCTTTAGCCTTTTGGATGTGGCAAACTTGATTTCAAATCTATCCGATGTATTTTCCTTAACAATTGTAGTCAACACAAAGGGTACTGATGCTTGGATCCAGCCACGGGTCGTGTTTATATCTCACGCCATGTCTCTTTTGATGAGCATGTATTTCCCCACGCTGCCGGCACCATCTCTGCCCCTCCTTGACATGGTGCTCCTTTCAAGGTCAGCCTACTTGACCATTTGCTCAAGGCAAGTGGCTTGGACCCCACTTCCATAGTGCCATCCTTGCCCCACTGCCCTTCCTCCAATGTTCGGACCGATGCCGGCTCCTTGTTCTTGACCGCTCTGCCACCACCTCTTGCCACCACCTCCGCCTCCTCTTTGCCTAACCACACTGATCCTCCGTCAAGCCAGTCGCTGGCCATGACACTAACTCCATCTCCGGCGTCGGAACCTGCCTCGTCTGCTCCTGGTGTGGTTGACCTCCAGTTACCAGCTGCAGCGCCACCTCCCGACATCCTCCATCCCATGACTACAAGGACACGTGATGGAACTCGTCTTGCCAAAGTCTTTATGGCCAGCCGCATCCTCTCCCTGTTGCCTTGGTTGCCGCATCTCATCACCTACCCCAAGAGCCTCGTACCTACGAACATGCTGTCCGAAATCTTCGGTGGGTCGCTGCCATGGAAGAGGAAATTTGTGCCCTTCAACAAAATACCACTTCATTCTTAGTTCCCTTCAAGCCTTCCATGAATGTTGTGGGCTCTAAATAGGTTTTTCGAATTAAGCAATATTGCGCCGACATGTCCATAGATCGTTTCAAGGCCCGACTTGTGGCAAAAGACTACAATCAACGGGTCAGTTTCAATTTTGACGAGACCTTTAGCCCCGTTGTGAAGTCAGCCACAATTAGATTGGCCCTCGCCCTTGTAGTCACTTTCAATTAGCCACTTTGCCAACTTGATGTGAAAAATGCATTTCTCCATGGTGACCTCACGGAAAAGATCTACTTACAGCAACCCCTGGGATTCATTGACTCCTCTCGCCCGTCTCATGTGTGTCGACTTCATAAGGCCCTATATGGCCTCAAGCAGGCACCTCGTGGATGGTTCACGAAATTCACCACATTTCTCCTTAGTTTTGGCTTCGTCGGCAACCCCTTTGATACATCTTTATTCACTTGGCAGCACCAATCCCACATTATCCTCTTACTCATTTATGTCGATGATATCATCTTGATGGGCACCTCCATGAATCTCCTTCATAGTCTTGTCACTCGTCTCTCCAAGGCATTTCACATGAAGGATCTTGAACCCCTTAACCTTTTTCTTGGCATGCAGGTACAACGGCATGGATCCTCACTCACCCTAACTCAAGCCCACTATGATCTACAACTTTTGGAACACTTTCATCTCACAGGCCTCAAGCCTGCAAAGAGCCCTCTCGCTGCCGGTCTGTACTTGTCTACTCAGGGCTCTCCATCTCTCACAGACCCCACCTTGTACCGACAGATGGTTGGAAGTCTCCAATACCTCACTCTTAGCCGCCCGGACCTTGCTTATGCAGTCAATTATATATGTCAATTCATGCATGCCCCATGTGAAGTTCATTTTGAGGCGATCAAACGGATATTTCGGTATGTCAAGGGTACACTCTCTTACGAGCTTCACTTTCAATGATTCCCTCATCTTCATTTACAGGCCTTCTCATATGCAGATTGGGCCGGCTGTCCGGACAGCCGTCACTCAACCACGAGCCATGCTCCAATAAACAGCCCACATTGTCTAGATCGAGTTTTGAAACTGGATATCGTGCCCTTGCAACCACCACCATTGAGGTCTTGTGGCTATCTCAACTTCTTCATCACATACAAATTCTCGTCAAAGCTGCCCCTTCAATTTTTTGTGACAACATGAGTGCCATATACATGACTCGTAATCCTGTCTTCCAAAGTCGGACTAAGCACATCGATATTGATGTTTATTTCATTCGGAAACATGTTTTGAATGGGTCCATCCATGTTCATCACATTCCAGGTACTCACCAAGTGGCTGATATTTTCACCAAGTCCCTGCTTCTCTATTTTTCGGTCCAAGCTCATGTTTCGCGAGCTTCCACATGAGCTTGAGCGGGGTTGTGCAGATAATAGATTGGCTGAAGCCACTAAATCTGGCAATTTGAACAAATCATCCACCTGTGATTTAGACCTCTCCTAATTGTGATTGACAATCACAGCTCAATCACACTAATTTCTCCTTAATTTATCAAATTGATTACTGTAAAGATTCTTTTCATTTAATTCAAATACTTACCCTACAATACATGATTGTAATCCTTTAATTAAGCATATGTAACTCTATAAATAAGTGAAATGAAAAGAGAACACCATCAATTCTCACAAGGTCCTCATAGTCATAGAGGATCTAAAGCCCCATTAGTTGGGGTTTCCACCATCGAGTAAAAATCAACATTTTTTCAGATGAAGATATTATTGCAAGATGAATGTTTTTATGTATTAATTATGGGCAAAAACACTGCAAAAGACCAATCACAAGCTACATACATCAATCTGCCATGAACTACTATAGTTTTCCACTGTGTTCTGGCCTCTTGCAATTGATCACTCAAAGAATCGAATTGGTGTAATGACAAATTGACGCTCAAGAGCCACGGTCCACCCATTAATCGACATAAAGCTCTTTGGCCCATAAGACATGGCCCATCCATTATCTGACCATAGCCCATGGGCCTAAACTTTCTAGTCCACCCGCCGGCCCAAAAACTTCTCTCCATTCTAGGGTTAGGGTTTATACACAAAAACTATAAAATCCATCTTTCGATCTCTCCTATCTCTTCCTAAGCTGGAGCACCAGAAGGCGATCTGCTGACCAAGCGCACCCCCGTCTCGCCGTAAGTCTCTCTTCCCAATCTTGTTCATTAGTCTCGTTCTTTAATGATGGAATTACAGATCTCTTGATGGAGTTAGCGATCTGTGGGAATCAAAGTTGTGTAATTGTTTACATATGTTGTTGTGTGGATTTTGATGCAGAGGAGAGAAAGATGGTTGAGAAGGGGAGAGGGGGCAAGAAGGAGGAGGTGGTGACCAGGGAGTACACCATCAACCTCCATAAGCGCCTCCATGGCTGGTATATTACCCTTCCTTGCACATTTTGTTTGTCCTTCAGTTGCCACAGTGAAATTATAGTTAGCTGAGTGTCTGGCATTACTTCAGTTAAATATTTGGAATTGGAAAACGATATGCTAGAAGTGATATTTGGGTCAAATATTTTGGAATTGGAAAATGTTACGCACCTGGCACATTGCCCGTTGGTGATCTGACGGCTTGTGTAGGAGAGGGGGCAGGCGGGTGATTCAAAACCTGCCTGCCCCCTGTATTAAAGCCTGCTACTTGATTGACCCTAAAATTGGAATAGAATTGATATTTGAGTGAAATATTTGGATTTGGAAAACGTTATGCACCTGGCGCAATGCCAGTTGGCGATAGGATGGTGCACATATGAGAGCTCGCAGGCGGTGATTTAAAACCTGCCTGCTCCCGCTCCCTGTATTAAAGCTTGGTACTATATTGGAATGGGGGGGGGGGAGCCTCGAGTGCGTGCCCTGCTAGATGCACAGGGTACATCTAAATGGGACTTCTTGGATGTTTTTCTCCAGTTGCCACAATGAAATTTTACTTAGCTTTGTGTGTGACATTAGAATTGGAATAGAACTGTTCTCTGAGTCAAATATCTGGAATTGGAAAATGTTATGCGCCTGGCACAATGCCCACTCGATCTGATGGCTTGCGTATAGGGGGGCAGGCTGGTGATTTGAAACCTGCCTGCCCCCCTGTATTAAGGCCAGCTACCCAATTGGTATCAGGCAATGAGAAAGCTTTGAGTGCATGCCCTGCTATATGCACCGAGCACATCCAAATGAGACTTTTTGGATGTTTTTGTTCAATTGCCACTATGAAACTGTTCTTAGCTGAGTGTTTGACATTAGAATTGAACTGATATTTGAATCAAATATTTTGAAATGGAAAACGTTATGGCCAGGTGCAATACCCGTTGGCGATCAGAGGGCTTGCATATGAGAGAGGGCAGGGGCAGGCAGGTGATTTAAAATCAGCCTGCCCCTGCATTACAGCCCGTTACCCAAGTGGAATCGGGTGGCAAGAAAGCTTTTAGTGCACGCCCTGCTAGATGCATTGGGCATGTCGAAATGGGACTTTTTTGAATTTCTGTGGTTCCAGCAATTGTAGGGTTATTCTGTTGTTATGAATCGAGGGCTTCAGCTTTCTTTCTAGCTCTTTTAGATGAAATTATTTTATCTTAATTTGTCGTAAATGTTGTTTTTAATAAGTAGCAATCATGTGGGGAACATATCTGTTCTTATATGGTGTTTGATTATCTTATATGTAACAGCACCTTCAAGAAGATGGCTCCGAAAGCTATAAAGGAGATCCGGAAATTTGCCGTGAAAGCAATGGGGACGAAGGATGTGAGAGTGGATGTGAAATTGAACAAGCACATCTGGAGCAGGGGGATCCGGAGTGTTCCCAGGCGTGTACGTGTTCGCATTGCGCGGAAGCGAAACGAAGAGGAAGATGCCATGGAGGAGCTCTATTCTCTTGTCACAGTTGCTGAAGTTCCGGCGGAAGGTCTTAAAGGACTGGGCACAGTTGTCGTAGACGAGGCAGATTAGGTTTGGAATGTCTGTTTTGATTTAGTAATCTTTTATATTGACGTATGAGATGCACACAATTTTTAGCAACTGTGGTTTGCTATTTCATTTTGCTCTGGCTTGGGATGTTTTGAAGCAATTGTTATATTTTTTTATCTTAGTAATCCTGCTATGATGGGGTTGTCGTCCAGTTTATAGATCAATTGATGTTTTAATAGATTGATAATGCAGTTGAATACATATGCACAGAGGCTAGATAGGAGTAACCCTACTGTCTTTTCTTAGCAACAACTACTACTTTCAAGATGTTTTGTGTTGCTATGTATGTATGATGTTTTGGCTAATTGGTGTTCGGTTTCCTCTTATTCATTGTTGATCTATGGTTTCCTCTTATATTCATTAAATGGAAAAAGCTCATAAATGAGAGCATTTTGTTCCTCATAATTTGGATTTAAAACACCCGACTGGGTAATGGGTTTCTGTCACACATGTAGAACTCCAGGTATGTGATGGACTGTATTGGCTTGTGATTGTATGAGCTTGTGATATCTAAATGGAGAAAAAATCCGCAACTGGGCATAGTCTGTAAAACTCTTGATGATTGATAGGCCGTGAAGGGCATACAAGGAAAATTAGAGTCAGGGAAAAACGGCATTTAAATCACCAAGGCTGGAGCACTGGTAAATCACCAATGGAGTGCTTTTTAAGTAGCAAGGAAGCAGCTACTAGGCAGCGGCCACAAGGCCTGTTTCCCTACAGCGCAATTTAGGAGGAAAGCCACTTCAGTTCTATTTTTTTTATAGGTTCAAGCTGGTGAATGGAAATGGCTTGTTTCCACTACTAATGCTTTGTAGATCGAAGATCACAACTGCACTCCCGACTGGTTTCTGTACAAGTAGATAGATCTATTTAGTGTTCATATACAAGTTATAAGCTTGATAAGGGAAATCGCTTGTTTGCACCTTCATAGCCTCGAAGATCAAAGATCACAACTGCTATCCCAACTGATCTCTCTTGAAGCAGTTAAAATTATCTAATGCTTCCGTGTCTGTTATCTTTTCTTCTTCGATCCTTTTGATAGATGTCAAATCAGAGATGCACTTCCCGTTACATTCGTTTCTGTCCGTCTCTTCCTCCATTTTGATTGTTGAGGAATTTGGAAATGCGCCCATGGTATGATTCTTCTGTCTCTTATGTTCTGCCTTCATGAGTGATAAGCTATATCTAGCTCCCTCTGTATTCTTAACGTATCATCTTATCATTCTTGTAACTCCTTAGTAAGGGGTAATGATCCTCTCATATTTTCTCTTGTGGGTGATTCAGTATTGTCGGCTGGTTGTATTAAAAAATCGTGCCTTGATTGATGAAGGGGAACACAATTATCCACAGCTCAACCATCATCATCAGCTCTTGTGCGATACAAATGCAATCATTAAACCGAGCCGTCTTGGTTTACTTTTAGACACTGCTGCCGCATATATGATCGATGCTGAAAGATGATAGTATAAGTTGTTAAACTCTACAAGTGACAACGTGTTTCAAAAGTTGAATGCTATATTGACAAAGTTTTAACAAAGGAAACTAATAAAAGCACATGATGTATAAGAATTTCAAGAGGCTTCCATCATCATTCATCCTTGAATCTTTTCAGCAAAGCTATTTTGTTTCTAAGTAACTCAGTCATATATCATAAAATCAAAGGCTAAGATAATAGCAAAACTATGTAAAAGCCAAATTTTAAGATTTGTTCCTAGACATGTTTAAGTCTTAGTGTTAGTCTTTTATATTTTGGAGGGTAGTTTAGTTAAGTTTTATCTATTAATTTCTCAAGAAACTTCCCATTTTAGGCCATGCCTTGTATCACGAGATCTGATCTCTATATAAGGATAGATCCTCTTCTTATGTAATTCAGTCTTCTCTATTCAGGAATACTGTTCAATTCAGAAAACTCGATCACATGAAAGGGTTACATTTTTAATTCTAATTGTCGAACAATCTACATCAACCAGTGCATAAAATGCATCCTACATTTGCAGTTGAGATTTAAACAAGTAAAGAAACATTAATACAGCAATTGCAACACAAACTGTTCACGCATAGAGTAAGCATATTTGACGAATATGAATGTTTTGAAACATTCCTCTACCATGACATATCAGAAATGCAATTCACCAATGATTATAAGCTTAAGGCTGCTGCCTTCATTAACCCCATTTTAATAATAATATTCTGCCTTCCTGGGGGTGTGCTCCAGTCGAATCATAGAATTGGCATTTGACTACTAAAAGAGTCTGACTTGTGGCAATTTCTACCTGTGTCAGAAAGAGCTCCAATTCAACTTCTTGCTTACCGTATAAAATTTTAAAGTTTTCCAAAAGTATTGTAATTAGAGATTCAGAAAACTTTGAATATTGAAGAGCAATAAAAGTGTGGTTATACAATATATATATATATATATATATATATATATATATATATATATAGGACGGTTTACATGAGATCACTCTCATATAAAGAGCATGAGGCCAATCTTTTGGGCCATTGGATTTCGATCCGATGATAGAGATCAAATCAGTGGGTAGGTGAGTGTGTCACATCAGGAGGTAGGTGGTGAGTTCTATGTAGCTGTTTATAGCCGTCAGATCAAGATCCAATGACTATGAATGGAATTGGCCTCATATAAGCTATATGAGAGTGATCTCATTTAAACTTTTCTTATATATATATATATATATATATATATATATATATATATAGGGAAAAGTTTAAATGAGATCGCTCTCATATAGCTTATATGAGGCCACTTTAAATCATAGCCCTTGGATCTTGATCTAACGGCTACTAATACCCATAATGATCTCACCCACTCCCTTATGTGACACACTCACCTACCCACTGATTAATATCCATCCTCCGATCGGAATCCAACGGCTATAAAGATTGGCCTCATGCTCCTTATATGAGAACGATCTCATGTAAACCCTTCCCATATATATATATATATATATATATATATATATATATATATATATATATATATATATATATATATATAACACATTCTGCTGCAATACAATAAAGCACAAACCAACTCTTTACTATAAAGCACAAACCAATTGCTGCATTTCCCTAGTGGAATAAGATAGACTTCCTAGTTCAAACACATGCTAAAAAGGAGAACTAAATTATGCACAGGTAGTTCATGTTGCCAAAGTTAAGATTCATGTTGTTGTCATAGTAATTAGTGGCAAATTCAATAATAGAAAAATGTTAATATCAGCATTTATAGAGCAATTATGGAACTCATTCACAAAGAATTTTGTTAGCCACAGCTAGTAGAACTCCACCTCCAATGACGACATATATTAAGGGTGTGTTTGGTTGTTAAAAAGAAATCAGTCTGATTCTTTTTCAAGGTGAAAGTTATCACATTGATTTTGTGAAAGGTGAAATATGTTTGAGAACTGAACATAAATCACAGTGATTTGTGTTTGGAAAGGAATATTCATGCAAACGGCTATCGTGTAATCGATTACACGATAGGATGGGCAATTGTGTAATCGATTACACGATAGCTTTTTAATGAGACAAACTTCAACGATGCATTTCATACTCATTTTTATCCGTTTTGGCATATTTTTGTCATTCTTCCTCATTTTTAATATTTTTTTCTTATAATGATAATATCATAAAGATGTTGAGCCACTGTGTACTATTTATCGTGGATTTTGTGAGATTTTTTTATAGGATATCATGATGATCAGCATATAAAATAAGGAAGAACAAAAAAAATGGCTAAAAAGGGGCTAAAAATGAGGGAGATCTGAAATATTGAAGTTTATCCCATTTTGATGGGGTATTACACGATACAGTGTACTATCGTGTAATCCAACACACGATAGCATATCGTGTAATCCAATGCACGATAGCCTAGTTATCGTGTGTTGGATTATACGATAGCTCAGCTATCTTATAATCGATTACACGATAACTTTATGTTTGTTGTTCTTATGTAAGTTGCAATACATTTTTAGTCAATACATTTAAATTGCGATACATTTTTAGTCAATTACTTTACATTTGCGATGTCTAATTATTGTATTTGTGATACCATTACTTTTAAGTTGCAATGGCATAATGTGCTACCTCATATGCATGTTGTTGTGTCGCACGATTTTATGGTTATGGTTATAACTAAATAGTGATGGTTCTAGTACTCGTTACGATGGATCATATATAAATTGTGATGAATGAAATATTTATTACGATGCCTAATTGATATGTTCGGATGTGTTATACATTACAGTCAAGTTGCGATATATTTTTAGTTAGTTACGTTATATTTGCGATGCGTAATTGTTGCAGTTGTGATATATTTATAACTAAGTTGTGATGGCATGATGTGTTGCATCATATGCATGTTGTTGTGGTGAATGACTATGTGGTCATAGTTATAGTTAATTAGTGATGGATGTAAACTCGTTATGATGGATCATATATAAGTTGCGATGCCTTGTAAATATGTTCGAATGCGTTATACATTACAATCAAGCTGCGATGAAGTTTTAGTTAGTTACGTTACATTTGTGATGTGTAATTATTGTTGTTGTGATACCTTTATTTCTAAGTTGTGATATCATGATGTGTTGCCTCATATATTTGTTCTTGTATCGCACGACTCTGTGGCCATGGTTATAGCTAAGTAGTGATCGATCTAGTACTCGCTTTGATGGGTCATATATAAGTGATGAATGAAATACTTGTTGCGATGCCTAGTAGATATGATTGGATGTGTTGTATCTTAATTAGTTGCGATATATTTTTTATTCAGTTGTGATGCTTAGTGCAGTTGTGATGCCAAATTAGTTAAGTTGCGATATCTCTTAGTGTAAGATCTTATAGACTATAGTCAAGTTGTGATATATTTTTTGTCAGTTACATGATATTTGCGATGCTTAATTGTTGCATATGTGATACATTTATTACTAAGTTGTGATGCATTTGTGACTCTGTTGCAATGTTAATTTGTTTTAATTGCGTTAATAGTGCGATGTTCTAATAGCTTACGACATTTTGAATTGTATATGGAAGGGGTCAATTGAGGGTGTTGACCACATAGTAACCTGTCACAAAATTCACATATAAAAATATTCACAATCAGATATTAACTTTTCAAAATGATATCATAACCATGGAATGTCGTATCGGATATCAATAAATATCGGTCGGCCAAAGAGACGAAATATCGGAGATATATCGAAGATATTATGTAAAAAAATATCGGTAGTCAAAAACTAGTTTTTACCGTATATTTTCACAATCTAACTTCTAAAATGAGTTATACTAATTTAAACAAAGAATTAATTTCAAAATATGCATAAAAATGCATATTAGGATAGAAAACAAACATGAAAGTTTTTTTTAAAAAAAAATAAATTTTTTTATTCAAAAAATACGAAACTGATATATCGGCGATATTTGTAATTTTTTAAAAAACTGATACTAATTGGTATCGATGCATCGGTTTGGGCCCGATACCGATATATCGGTGATATATCGCCGATATATCGGTGAGACGATTTTCCATGATCATAACCACATATTTAATTCCCTCAGTATTCATGCAATTCCTTCCCAAAAATAAATTTATAAATCAAGCCCGTCAGTATACTTGCTTCTTGACCTCGGACAGTAATCAGAAGCTTAAGTTTGTATTCCTCCTTATTCTACTTGAGATTCATGACCACTCAAACAGTCAAAAGTTCATGTAATGGCTAAATCACATATACTTTTGCCTATATTTGCTTCTCAACATAAAACTGCCACAAATGCGTTGTAAACCCAACACAATCGTATCCCAATATTAAAAAAAGATAAACAACACAATTTCCAAATATTCACAACCACACATCATTTTAGGATCCTACTTTCTGACACAAAATTATTTATATTTTAGGATCATGTCCTAAATTATATTTACCTTTCATTCGTAACCCTAAACTGTAATTCCCCAAAAAAATAATTGAATTCATAGATAAGAGAGCGGGAGGAAGAAGAATAGCAGGTTCCGTATAGAAACCTGTTGGCATGCTTGAAGAGAGTTCTCGTCCTCCGCTAGATGGGAAAATTCATTGTAGTTTTGACATTTCGTCAACGTGCAGACATGTGTGAACCGAGCAATTGGAAAGAGATGGCGCATAGGGCGTCACATGTCCGTATCAAACAGGTTTGACTTCATTATCATTATCGTGAACACAAATGTGGACATAATTCAAACAATTATATGAGCAATATATAATTCAATTAAGCACAAAATGAATATGAATTTGATATGAATTAATACATGACTTTTGGAGTTAGAAGCCCCAGGACGGGAACTTACCAATCACAAAAAAATTCCCTTAATTATCCAATATTAATCGTCTGAGGAATGTACCTTAACATTAATGCAAATTTAAAAGAATGTCAAAGATCATTACAACCCTCGAAGCATGGAAGCAGCTGAACTTGAATGGATCATCAACCTTTTGAGAGAAACCTCTCAACTCCTCTAATTCCCATGCACGCAAACAAAGGTGGCACGCAGATTGAGGGAAGAAGGAGCAGTCTTCTAATCTCAAGAACTAGAGGAGAGAGTACGTGAATAAGAAATTATTCATGTTGAAATTAGTCTTTCCGTTGTTTTCTGGTGCTACTTGCTCCAGAATTTGTGTTATACTCGCTCTATAAATTTCTAGAGCGCAAATACCATTTTACAAAAGAAATTTTTGTAGTGAAAATATTCATATATCAATCCTCGCATCGGTTCTTACATTGCTTTAGTTGTTCGTGCTGCTGGTCACGGGGGACGCTCGTACCCCAACGATCCAGGCGACCCTCCTTATTCTTGCAACCCTCCTTATGTGACATCCCGTTGCGAGGGATGGCCGTACCCCGACAGGCCACTCAAAGTTACAAAGTTACTAAAATGTTATTTAGGGATAGTTACCCCGACAGGGCCCGTTTGAGGCGTAAAAAATCTTAAACATCCACATTGAAAAATCCACCTGGTTAGTAGATTTTTTGGATAATCCACTAACCAAGTGTTTCAGCTGGTTAGTGGATTATCCTAAAAATCCACAAAATCTACTAACCAGCTGGATTTTTGGGAGTGGATGGAGCTGATTTTTCACAATCCAAACGCCCCTAATACTGATGTAAATGGATGCATTTTTCTGTTTTGGTAAAAAAAAAAGTGGATGCATTTGGGAGTTACAAAGTGGATTGGAGATATATATCGTGAAACTCTTAAAGCATTAGGAGGGACATGAAAGTGCATTTCTTTCTCAAATAACGTTTTACTTCAAAAAGGATGAGCTAATAGACTTTTCCGATATTTTGTTTTGGACAAGGAGACTGATGTGACTTGTGAGCACATAAGGTTTTAATATTTGTTTCTTGCAACTTTTAATTGAGAGGCATTCTAAATTTCTAACTAATAATTTGGACTAAAACTGAGATTGATTTACTTCATTTTACAATATGAGGGCGTATAGCCTGAAGTTCAAATATTTTTAGTTCAAAGTTGATATCTATTTGGCTAAGTGCTAGCATATTGGTTAATTTTTATTGAGTGATTTGTTTGATCAGTTTCTTCCAATGTTTTAATTAATTACAGTTGTTAATCTAGGTAATCTATGGAAAAATTGTTTAAATCTTCATTATATTTTGACCCCTATGACTAAAATTCCGGCGTCCCCACCTATTTATTCCCTCTAATTAAGTGTGACACATTTAACAAACTTGCAGGATACATATTTACTTCTGTAAGAGACCTCTATTTGATACATATTCACCTATGTAGGGTAGTTCTAGGATAGACATTTACCTCCGTAGGATATATATTTACCTTTATTTAAATGTGTAATGAACGAGGAACTTAGCTAACAGTTTTTTTTGTAATTAATAAGGAACATAACATAACATAATTTCGCTTTCTCTATATGCCGGATTGTACAAATCAAATTCAATTAAATAACGAAATTTGATTTCGTGAAGTGTGTTTGGAGTTGGAAAAATAGGCAATACTCTTTGTTTCATTCATGAAATCAATTAAGACTATAATATGTCCAACGACTGAAGTTCGTGCAGCATAGCACTTCCTTTAAGTAGCATATAATTTCTTCATTAATACAAGGAATTTCATACAATTCCTGGCGCAATTCGTTTGTCAAAGATTCAAATGAAAAAATTTTGATTCATAGGAGTACTTCATTTAAGTTGACTAACACATTAAACATGAAACTTAACACAAGTACTATCTATCGAACGAGTTATAAGTAATTAACAGTTGACATAAGATTTCAACAGAATCTATTCCCAGCATAGATATTAATTTGCCAAGAAGGCAACACCTTAAACCAAGACAGAACTAAATGCCCATTCAAACTAACACAACTGCAGCCTGCAAGCTTATGGAAAACACATATTTGTCTGAGTTGCTATGATTTAGTTGAGAAATATGCTTAGTTCCTAACTACATACTCCAGTACATAACTAAGATCTCACATCAATACCAAAAACATGTCCAGCAAATTTAAGTACCCCATATGTGACTAGCATGGCCAACCACCCACCAACCAAAATCCTAATTGTAGATTTCCAAAGAGGTGCCCCTCCAAGCACAGCTCCAGCTGCACCAAAAGCAGCCAGACCCAAGCTAGTGACTCCACAGACCACACCCAGCCTGACCCACCATGCCTGGATGAAACCTCCAGCCAGAAGGGGCAATAAGGCTCCAAAAACAAAAGCAAGAGCCGATGCAGCTGCTGCCATTGAAGGGCTAGGGAGGCGATGAACCTCTTCATTTGTGTCTTCTCTACCATTTTCACTCTTGTTTCTCTTCATTTGCGTGACTTCGATATCATATTGGGCATAGACGGAGACAAACTCTCCGATGGCCATGCTACAAGCTCCGGCGACTGCACCGGCTAGGCCGGTGATGAGCATGGCCTTGGAGGTATTGTTCACAGCACCGACTCCGACCATTAGCGAGGCGACGGAGACGAGGCCATCGCTGGCTCCGAGGAGAGCCGCACGAAGCCACTGGGCCCGAGCCATGTAATCCAGCTGTGGAGGGTGGCTGAGGATCACATCTTGATGATCATGGTCAATCAGAATGGAGATACTTCGGTGTTGCTTTTGTTCTTCCACTGATTCAATGGGGTGGAGGGAGGATTGCATGGTCATGGCCTTCATTGCTAGGGGAAAAGGTGTGACGAATGGGTGGTTGAAAGTGCGTGTGGATGGCACACTCTTTTGGGTTTGTTTATGAAGAGATAATCTTTGGGGGGGGGGGTATTATAAGTGTGGAAGGCACAGACTCCAGGAGAGTTGGGATCAGGGGGAATGTATTTTTAGAGTGAGATATTAAAAGAGGCAGTGATAGCACTAGCTCTTGCCTTTTGCTAACCAATCATTGTCACTGTTTGCGTGGGAGTTGAGAATCAATGCACATGGACATAAATTTGATTGACCAAAGACTCGAGGAAACAAAACATGGACATCAAAAAAACACTCGTTCATATGAGCCGCCCCAGCTCATGTGCGCTGAGGTGTCGTGATATCCGACACTACGTGTTGGCACAGGGGGCAAGCGGCCCCATGGTGATTAACGTGTGTTGCCGGATTGAGATCTGACGGCTTGCAGCACCTCCGTGTGTGAGCTAGGAGAAATTATTGGGTGCAAGCACTTGGCCACATCAGCTTTATGACAGGATCATACGGAGGAGTTAATCTCCAGACTCGACGACACGTGTGTGCATTCCACCTATTTAGCACCAAAACAGTTGAGCGCATGCATGCGTAAAGCCTGTGCATCATGATCTTGGAGATCGACGGCTCCCTCCCTAGTGCCCTGGAGTATTGTGCACGGGCATCCAATAATTTCTCATGAGCCAGAGCACATATTGATATTTTTGAATTGGTCAGTGGTCAAGATCAACAGCTCCCCGTTGCCTTGGAGTTTTGTTCCTGGGACACCCAATAATTTCTCATGAGCTGGAGCACATTTTAACATTTTTAAATTGGTCCATGGTCGTATTAACAATTTTTAATTGTTCATGGTTTCAAATTTTTACGTAATTAACATTAATTTGGGAACTTACAAAAGGAGATTTTGAATAGTTAATAATTATCAGAACACATGATAATGATGGGTCTACGTGATACTTGAGGTCATCACCCATGTCCTACTCAATTTATTTTGGAATTTTTTCTAGTGTTCAGTGAGGAAGATAACAACTTACAGACCTACGATTCGTTACTCCTTTCTTTCAATATACCTTGATTTGTTGCTCAAAGTAATGTTTTATATGGGATTACACTAATTCAATTAATCTAATTTGCTTCTCTACCTTATTCAACTACACATATCAGATCACATCTATGATCCATCTATTCAAGCACTTAAGCTCTATTCAATGAATACTGGAATCATGGTTCAGCTTTCATCAGATGGAAAAAAAAGTAATCTCTAAAGTATTATTCCTCATTAACCGTTTGATGCTGCATAATATAGTTCTAGATTAACTTCAAAATGCACTGAGCTTATACCCAAGTGAGAACGGAATCGTTGCTGAATAACAAAGTGAATGTGATTTTGAAGGTTGAAACAATCAATTGATGACCACTCTCAACATAAAGAATATTCCAAGATGAAACTGAAGTAGGATACTCAAACACGTAAATCAATGAGAAGATGCTTGCCTTAGCTAAAACTAAGGTATAACTAGTACAAGAATATGTGAATAATAAAGCAGATGCAAAATGATTTGTGATAACCAAAAGGTATTAAAGAATAGAAAGAAGCGTGGTAGCCACGCGCTTGTCGACAAAGCATCATATAAATATGATGGATTAGGCTGAAAGTTTAATTTCTGTGTGCCTTTTAACATATACGGTATTGGAAACGTGCGCAACTTGATGAGAATGGCATGGTTTTACGATGAGCCTTAAACCGAAACCGAGGACACAAACCCTAGTCCTATCTCCATGCGTTGACATCCTTTTTAGAATGACATGAAATTAGGTACCGGGGGCAATGGAGGATCCACCGTTTTGGCTGAGAATACCTCAATAGCCCTACACCGGGGTGAATTTTCTAGTCTCTCTCTCTTAAGGGTGGGCTTTCTAATTTTGAAGTGGCATATCAGCCATCCTTTCTTACGGGCTGTTTGGGAGGCCATACTTCGTAGGAAAGGAAAAAAAATTAATTTTTATTTAATGATTGAAGTATAGGTTTTGGGGATTCAAAATAGAGAAATGAATGATGGAAGAGTAAGTATGGTCATTCGTCACAAGATTCCCATTTAAAAATCCATTCATTAACATCAAGAATGAAAATGACCATTATGATCATTCACCTACTCAAGGTAAATAAAAATGAAATGTGCCTCCCAAACACTTTTTAACGGAAAATGGTGGAAAATGATGAAAAATGAAGTGGAAAATGGCCTCCCAAATAGCCCCTTAATCTCCTCCTACTCCCTCCGTCCGGAATTATTATCACCATAATGTTTTTGAATATATGCATCTCAATTGGAGTCATGTAGAAAGAATGTATTTCTTCAAAACTTGACATGGTTCACTAGATCCAATTGCTGGTTTTCTTAAGCTCTAAAAAGGGTCCTTGATCAGAATCAGGTAAAACCTGCTCATGTAAGTTAACACCTTCTGGAGCTAGGATACTCAATGTTACTTGGCCGAGCAACCATAAAATGGCAGAGTGATGCAATTTGTCGTAGAATGAAAAAATAAAAGTTTTTAAGGCAAAATATATATGAAGTTCCATAAAAATGCTGAAGGCTCATATTAAAAATTCATTAACAACAAAGACCATAATGTAATATAATCTACCTCTTCTTTGGTCATGAAATAATCCTAATGCAGAAATATGTGAAGTGATCGATAAGCAACATTGTTGCATAAATAAACTATGGATTCCAGATGTCATCCTGGTTGATGGAAATAACCAGGGAGGTGACCAACTAGTTCTTCAGCCTTCCAAATTTTTTATTCAAAGATTAATTTATCATAATCCTTGATTGCGAAGGCAATAGCTCCATATACCTAGAACGAATATATTTTAATTACCTAAAAATAATATATTTAATTGATGTAACCATAATATATTCGACTATAATTATCTTTGAATACTCCATCCATCCCGAATTATTTCATTTTGGAACCAAATCGGTGTATTGAAACGAGACAAAGAAAATAAACTATGTTTTTCACATTATTTTTAGTTCAACAAACGTTAGCGTAAGTTAAGCATTTTTATTGTTACAAAAATAATTTAATATTCTTATGAGTTTTTCATTCTAATAGTTGATTAAAAATGTTTAGTTTAATCATTATTATGACTAAACTTTTATGCATGAAATATCTAAATTTTGATATATGACCATAATTTTACTTTGTAAAAACTCCAAGTTGACGCAACTCAAATAGGTTTGGAGCCGAGTCTTTCCTATATGATTATTACAATATGTTGGGAAAAGTTAATATGGCCCTTAGTTCATGTGGCATGCGACCCAGTGCCGCTAGCCCTCGGATCGTAATTCAACAGAGTGCGTTAAACCCAGGGTGAACGATTGATTGAAGTCCATGGTCCCTCTAATAATGTGTGTTGTAGGATCGAAATCAAAATGGCCCACCGCGACTCTCTTGAGTAGGGGCCATAGTCACAGGACTCTGTTATATATATGGTTTGCATTCAAGTTAAAAACTGCGTGTGGATTGTAGCAAAAATAAACTGCCTGTGGAAATATTCTTCAACCTTCAATCACTACCCTAAGCCACTAGCAAATGATCAGCATACATAAACAAAACCTCTATACAGCAAGAAAAGGCATGGAACCATTCATGTACAAGTAAAGGCTTTGATTTCTTCCCTAAATTTGTAGTACTCATTGGCCACCACGCAATCTTGTGAGCAGAAGTAGTAGGCAAAGATACCACCAAATGGCTTTGGACCATCTATCAGATGAAAGCCACACATCACTTCAGCAACGCCACTGCAACTTGCGATGCTCCTTGTAACCATTTTCGGCAAGAATCGATACAAGTCTACGACGAATTGCATCTAGATCAGTTCTCCGGCTAGATCCATTGTTCAATCTTTCAAACATGGTAATCCCCATTTTCCTAGTACTCTTGTTCTCAAAACAAACCATTGCTAAAACATAATAGGGTTCCAACATACTGTACTGTGCAGCTTGAATTAGTAACGGCAGACCTTGCCTGTGTTTGCCGAGAAGGTACACATAACTCTGTGGGAAGAACAAATCAATCTATCATGCGGAAGAAGTAACTCTTGCAGCCTACACTAAAAAAAACATTATAGGCTACTGAATATATTCAGTATACTCAATTACCATCCTAAGTTTGTTATAGGCTTTTCATTTAACTGATGGGGATTTGGTGGGATGGCTAGAATCATGCCATAAGCAGAGATCCTGAGTTCGTATGTACCATTCTATTGGTCACCCACATGGGATTATATCATGATTGTAAGATAACCAGGTTTACTAAAAGTCGAACTGTCAAAAAACTGGGGAGTCTTTATGAGGACCTCACGGCCACAGCGGTGTGAGGCCCAATAAGACACAAACAGATCCGCACGGGATTATATCATGATTGTAAGATAACCAGGTGTCCTAAAAGTCGAACTGTCAGAAAACTAGGGAGATTCTTTGTGAAGACCTCACGGCCACAACGGTGTGAGGCCCAATAAAACACAAACAGATTGGAAACTCAAGTGGCCACCCATACGGGATTATATCATGATTGTAACATAACCAGATTTCCTAAAAGTCGAGCCGTCAGAAAACTGAGGAGATTCTTTGTGAGGACCTCACGGCCACAGCGATGCGAGGCCCAATAAGACAAACAGATTGGAAACTCAAGTTGGCCATTTTCAAGAATCACTTTAAATGTGCGTCACATTATCGGGTCTGTTTGTTATTGGTACCTCACAGATACCTCAAACCATTGTGGCTGTGAGGTCCTCACAAAGGATATGAAGCCTTATTTTATGTTCCAACACACGCCTACGTCCAAGCATCCATCAAGCGCAATATGTGGAATAAAATTGGTAATAATTACCTCCAGAGAGATTAGAACTCAAGACCTCTCGTAACCTGGAACTCTTATTCCATTGAAGATAACCAAGTATCCCAGAAGCTCAAGCGAGATATCTTTACTATATATTTTCATATTCCAACACTCATTACCTAGTGCATACGATGGGTGGGCCCTAGGCTATTGGCAGCCGGATACAAGGTGCTCTAAGAGGCGGGTTGCCAAAGCCCTTCTAATCATATCCTAAGGGCTCGGACACCACTCCTTAACAGAAAAAACTATAACATGTTATTTAATATTATTTAGAATTTAATTACCACTCCAAGAATGTATTTAGCCTTCTGATTTCCAAACTTGGCACAAGTGGTGAGGAATTTCTCATATCTCTTGTGGCACGGATGTGAGCACATAAGGGTTTTGGTATTTGTTTATTGCAACTTTTAATTGAGAGGCAGTCTAAATTTCTAACTAGCAATTTGTACTAAAACTGAGATTGATTAGTTACTTCATTTTTCAATATGAGGGCGTATAGCCTGAAGTTCAAATATTTTTAGTTAAAAGTTGATATCTATTTGGCTAAGTGCTAGCATATTGGTTAATTTTTATTGAGTGATTTTTTTATCAGTTTCTTCCTATGTTTTAATTAATTACAGTTGTTAATCTAGGTAATCTATGGAAAAATTATTTAAATCTTCATTATATTATGACTCCTATGACTAAAATTCCGGCGTCCGCCCACTGTTTATTCCCTCTGAGTGTGACACATTTAACAAACTTGTAGGATACATATTTACTTCTGCAAGAGACCTCTATTTGATACATATTCACCTCTGTAGGGTAGTTCTAGGATACACATTTACCTCCGTAGGATACATATTTACATTTATTTAAATGTGTAATGAACGAGGAACTTAGCTAACAGTTTTTTTTTGTAATTAATAAGGAACATAACATAACATAATTTCGCTTTCTCTATATATCGGATTGTACTAAGCAAATTCAATTAAATAACCAAATTTGATTTCGTGAAGTGTGTTTGGAGTTGGAAAAATAGGCAATACTCTTTGTTTCTTTCATGAAATCAATTAAGACTATAATATGTCCAGCGACTGAAGTTCGTGCATAGCACTTCCTTTAAGCAGCATATAATTTCTCATTAATACAAGGAATTTCATACAATGCCTGGCGCAATTCGTTTGTCAAAGATTCAAGTGAAAAATTTTGATTCATATGAGTACTTCATTTAAGTTATTAACACATTAAACGTTGAAACTGAATACAAGTACTATCTATCGAACGAGTTACAAGTGATTAACAGTTGACATAAGATTTCAACAGAATCTATTCCCAGCATAGATTTAATTTGCCAAGAAGGCAACATCTTAAATCAACACATGAACTAAATGTCCATTCAAACTAACACATGACTGCAGCCTGCAAGCTTATGGAAAACACATATTTGTCTGAGTTGCTGTGATTTAGTTGTCGAATATGCTTAGTTCCCAACTACATCAGTACATAACTAAGACCTCACATTAATACCAAAAACATGTCCAGCAAATTTAAGTACCCCATATGTGACTAGCATGGCCAGCCACCCACCAACCAAAATCCTAATTGTAGATTTCCAAAGAGGTGCCCCTCCAAGCACAGCTCCAGCTGTGCCAAAAGCAGCCAGGCCCAAGCTAGTGACTCCACAGACCACACCCAGCCTGACCCACCATGCCTGGATGAAACCTCCGGCCAAAAGGGGCAACAAGGCTCCAAAAGCAAAAGCAAGAGCCGATGCAGCTGCTGCCATTGAAGGGCTAGGGAGGCGATGAACCTCTTCATTTGTCTCTTCTCTACCATTTTCTCTCTTGTTTCTCTTCATTTGCGCGACTTCTATATCATATTGGGCATAGACGGAGACAAACTCTCCGATGGCCATGCTACAAGCTCCGGCGACTGCACCGGCTAGGCCGGTGATGAGCATGGCCTTGGAGGTATTGTTCACAGCACCGACTCCGACCATGAGAGAGGCGACGGAGACGAGGCCATCGCTGGCTCCGAGGAGAGCCGCACGAAGCCACTGGGCCCGAGCCATGTAGTCCTGCTGTGGAGGGTGGCTCAGGATCACATCTTGATGATCATGGTCAATCTGAATGGAGACATTTTGGTGGTGTTTTTGTTCTTCCTCTGATTCAATGGGATGGAGGGAGGATTGCATGGCCATGGCCTTCATTGTTAGGGAAAAGGGTCAGAGGTGTGGGATGGTTGAAAGTGGAGTGTGGATGGCACACGCCTTTGGGTTTGTTTATGAAGAGAGAATGGGATGGAGACTGAGGGGATATTTGAAGGGTGTGGAAGGCACACGCCATGGGGAGTTGGGATCTGGGCGAGGCATTTACTTAGGCAGTGATAGCACTAGTTTTTGCCTTTTGCTAAATGGTAAGTGGTAAATAGCCATATGATCGTATCACTTGTTGATTGAGGTGAGAATCAATACAACGGCATGGATTTTCTCCAAAAAGAAAAGAGGAAACAATACATGCACATAAACAAAAGTCTAGTTTATATAGGCCCCAGCTGAAGTCATCATTCGCTGAGGTGTCGTAGGCCGTCAGATGTCGATCGGCGCCACATGTTAACACGGGGCATGTGGGTTTGAATTACTTGCCCCCATGTTGATTAACATGCGCTGCTGGATCAAGATCTGACAGCTCGCAACACCTCCATTTGTGAGAGGCACTTGAGCCGGGGCACATATATATTAACATTTTTGATTGGTCATATTAACAGTTTTTAATTGTTCATGGTTTCATGCTTTGCAAAAGTAGTATTGATTGGGAAACTTACAAATGATGATTTTGAATTGTTAATCTAAGTTGGATTTTTTTTAAAGTGTTCAGTGAGGAAGAAAACAAATTACAGACCTCTGATTGGTTAGTCTTGTTCTTTTTCAATATACTTTGATTTGTTACTCAAAGTAATGTTTTACTCTCCGTCCAAATAAGAGCGATTGCATTTGGGTTTTTAGATATCCATAAATAAGTGGCAGGGTTTACTTAATTCTATTTATATCACTAAAAAAATTTTATAACAAGGGGTATCCGAGTCTTTAAGACTCGATGAGAAGGGGCAGGGCAATTGACCTCTCAGAGTACCGTATCCCACCACCAAACCCCCCAGTTATACCCATTGTATGCACTGCGTAAATCGAGATATAATATTGGGTGGCCAACAGAGTGGGATAAAAAATTATTGTTCTTCAACTGTAAGATGCCGCATAATGTGACTAGATTAACTTCATCATGCACAGGTGAGAACGGAATCGTTGGTGAAGAACAAAGTGCATGTAATTGTCAGTGAGGACATGGAACAACGAAGGGTTGAAACAATAAATTGATGACTCCTCCCAACGAAAAGCATATTCCAAGATGAAACTAAAGTAGGATACTCAAACACGCAAATCAATGGGAAGATGCCTTCCTTAGATAAAACTAACGTATAACTAGTACAAGATGTGAATAATAAATAAATCGAGTATAAAATGATTTTGTGATAACAAACGGCTATTAAAGAATGGGAAAAGTTTAAATAAGATCGCTCTCATATTGCTTATATGAGGCCACTTTGAATTGTAGCCGTTGGATCTTGATCTGACGGCTACAAATATCCATAATGATCTCACCCACTCCTTGATGTGGCACACTCACTAACTCACTGATTTGATATCCACCCTCCAATCAGAATCTAACAGCAATAAAGATTGGCCTCATGCTCCTTATATGAGAACGATCTCATGTAAACTCATCCATTAAAGAATTGAATGTAGCGTGTCAGTCTTGCGCTTGTCGACAAAGCATCAAATAAGTACGAGTGACGACTGAAAGTTGTTTCTGTGTGCCTTTCAATAACTAGGGTATTGAAAAAGTATGCAACTTGGATGAGAAGCATGGAGTTTTGCTATCATCCTTAAACCTAAACCAAGGACACAAACCCTAATTCTATCTTCCACGTATTGACATCCTTTTTAGGATGAGGGATGGCGGTGGATGATCCACGGTTTTGGCTGAGAATACCTATGAAAAGCACTGCAGATGGGTGCATTTCCTAGTTTTTCTCTTTCTTAAGGGTGGGCTTTCTAACAGGTGAGCGGTGGCATGTGAGAAAAATACTACTCCCTCCGTCTGTTTTAGATGCTACATCTGGAAAAGAGGACAACCTGGTTTTAGATGTTCCATATTGTGGTTTCCACCATCCAATAAATATCAAGACGTAGCATCTAAAACAGGACGGAGGTAACCAACAGGGTGTCAGTGATCAACTCAAGACGAGGCTTTTGGTGTGTCATACATGAAGAGCCAAATACTGCAGAAGAGGAAGGCATGCACAACTATTCCAAAGGATAGCCTCCAACCATGGTGCAATGGCAAGGTATAGGTTAGCTATGGCTATAGGTGACGAATATTCCTGGGGCGCGGGACCCAGAAGAAAGAGGCCTCCACAATGGAGGCTCCCTCCATGGGCACCAATTCCGAGTAGGAGGCATCCGTGCACCTAAAAATCACGTTGGCACAATTGACAACTTGCAGTTGTGCTTCATAGGCTAAACTGGAGGGCTCCAGAAGGAGCAGAGGAGGCTAATAACAAAACATCAGGAGGAGGATGAATAATATGGTGGAGGCGACGACAACAAATGCCGCATGTGCGGCCATGAGAACCAGAGACGGGAGAACTAATTGACGTGCATTAGAACTCTTCCTACAGCACGTTATTTCTGCATGCCAAAGTGTTGAACTTCTATCAATAATCCTACAAGCCTTTCGGCAAGAGGGTTAACCAGCAAATAAGCTGCTAATTAAGGCACCAATGTAGATGGAAGAGGTGAAAAATAGTAACTTTAATTTGGTTGTCTTAGTAGTTTTTAACACGCGTTTGACTTTTCTCAGTTCTTCAATACTTCTGAATTCCACACATTTATTGGTGCTTTACCTTTGTAGGATACATATATATTTATCCCCTGAGTGTGACACATATTTACCACATCTTGATGATCATTATCAATCTGAATGGAGATACTTCGGTGTTGCTTTTGTTCTTCCTCTGATAGAGAGGATTGCATGGGCATGGCCTTCATTAATGCTAGGGGAAAAGGTGTGAGGAATGGGTGGTTGAAAGTGGAGTGTGAATGACACACTCCTTTGGGTTTGTTTATGAAGAGATTGGGGGTTGAATCTTGGGGGATATTATAAGTGTGGAAGGCACAAACTACAGGGGAGTTGGGATCTGGGGGGATTCGTTACTCCGTTATTTCAATATACCTTGATTTGTTGCTCAAATTAATGTTTTGTATGGGAATACATTAATTCAATTAATCTAATTTGCTTCTCTACCTTATTCACCGACACATATCACATCTATGATCAATCTATTCATGCAGTTTGATCATCAGAAGGTAAAAAATTAATCTTTAAAGTATTATTCCTCATTAACCGTTTGACGCTGCATAATATGGTTCTAGATTAACTTCAGCATGCGCTGAGCTTATACCCAAGTGAGAACGGAATCGTTGCTGAAGAACAAAGTGAATGTGATTGCAAAGGTTGAAACAATAAATTGATTACCACTCTCAACATAAAGCATATTCCAAGATGAAACTAAAGTAGGATACTCACACGTAAATCAATGAGAAGATGCCTGCCTCAGCTAAAACTAAGTTATAACTAGTACTAGATTTGAATAATAAATCAGATGCAAAGTGATTTGTGATAACCAAAAGTTATTAAAGAATAGAAAGATGCGTGGCAGCCACGCGCTTGTCGACAAAGCATCATATAAATATGATGGATTAGGCTGAAAGTTTCTGTGTGCCTTTTAACATGTACGGTATTGGAAACGCGCGCAACTTGATGAGAATGACATGGCTTTGCGATCAGCCTTAAACCGAAACCAAGGACACAAACCCTATTCCTATCCCCATGTGTTGACATCCTTTTTAGAATGACATGAAATTAGGTACCGGGGGAAATGGAGGATCCACCGTTTTGGCTGAGAATACCTAAATAGCCGTACAGCTAGGTGAATTTTCTAGTTTTTTTCTCTCTCTCTTAGGGGTGGGCTTTCTAACGGAGTAGCTTTCTAATTTTGAAGTGGCATATCAGCCATCCTTTCTTAATCTCCTCCTACTCCCTCCGTCCGAAATTATTATCACCATAACGTTTTTTAACATATGCATCTCAATTGGAGCCATGTTGAAAGAACGTATTTCTTCAAAACTTGGCATGGTTCACTAGATCCAATTGCTGGTTTTCTTAAGCTGTAGAAAGGGTCCTTGATCAGAATTAGGTAAAACCTGCTCATGTAAGTTAACACCTTCTGGAGCTAGGATACTCAATGTTACTTGGCCGAGCAGCCATAAAATGGCAGAGTGATGCAATTTGTCGTAGAATGATAAAATGAAATTTTTTAAGGCAAAATATATATGAAGTTCTATAAAAATGCTAAAGGCTCATATTAAAAATTCATTAACAACAAAGACCATAATGTAATATAATCTACCTCTTCTTTGGTAAATAATCCTACTGCTGAAATATGTGGAGTGATAAGCAACATTGTTGCATAACGATAAACTATGGATTCCAGATGTCATCCTGGTTGGTGGAAATAACCAGGTAGGTGACCAACTAGTTCATCAGCCTTCCAAATTTTTTATTCAAAGAATAATTTATCATAATCCTTGATTGCGACGGCAATAGCTCCATATGCCTAGAACGAATATATTTAATTACCTAAAAATAATATATTTACTTGATGTAACCTTAATATATTGGACTGTAATTATCTTTGAATACTCCTTCCATCCCGAATTATTTCATTTTGAAACCAAATCAGTGTATTGAAATGGGACAAAGAAAATAAACTATGTTTTTCACATTATTTTTAGTTCAACAAACTTTACGTAAGTTAAGCATTTTTATTGTTACAAAAATAATTTGATATTCTTACGAGTTTTTCATTCTAACTGTTGATTAAAAATGTTTAGTTTAATCATTATTATGACTAAACTTTTATGCATGAAATATCTAAATTTTGATATATGACCATAATTTTACTTTGTAAAAACTCCAAGTTGACTCAACTCAAATAGGTCTGGGAGTCTTTGAGTGCTCGAACTACTGGCAGTGTCTCACAGGAGTCTGTGTGCCATAAATATATGTGCAAGTTTTCATGACTTACAATGCTCAAGTGAGAGATTACTGGTGGTAGTGCACTACTGGCTGATCTGAGGTTGGGGGTCGATGCCACAATCAATGTGGTCGATCTTATGATAGGCCCCTTGTTTCTGGTAAGACCCAGGTACCCTCCTAAATGCACAAATGGGATTCAACTTTGGGATTTGGACAGTTTTAAGTTAAACCTATTCATAGTAGCAAGAGAAATTCACTCGTGGGTCCTATATGATTATTGCAATATGTTGGAAAAAGTTAATATGGCCCTTAATTGGTTCATGTGGCACCCAGTGTCACTATCTCTCGGATCGTAATTCAACAGAGTGCATTAAACCCAGGGTGGACGGTTGATTGAAATCCATTGCCCCTCTAATAATGTGTGTTGTAGGATCGAAATCAAATGGCCCACCCCGACGCGCTTGAGTAGGGGCCATAGTCACAGGACTCTGATATATATATGGTTTGCATTCAAGTTAAAAACTGCGTGTGGATTGTAGCAAAAATAAACTGCTTGTGGAAATAACTTTCAAACTTCAATCACTACCTAAGCCACTAGCAAATGATCAGCATACATAAACAAAACCTCTATACAGCAAGACAAGACATGGAACCATTCATGTACAAGCAAAGGCTTTGATTTCTTCCACAAATTTGTAGTACTCATTGGCCAACACGCAATCTTGTGAGCAGAAGTAGTAGGCAAAGTTACCACCGAATGGCTTTGGACCATCTATCAGATGAAAGCCACACATATCACTACAGCAACGCCACTGCAACTTGCGGTGCTCCTTATAACCATTTTCGGCAAGAATCGATACAAGTCTACAACGAATTGCATCTAGATCAGTTCTCCGGCTAGATCCATTGTTCAATCTTTCAAACATGGTAATCCCCATTTTCCTAGTACTCTTGTTCTCAAAACAAACCATTGCTAAAACATAATAGGGTTCCAACATACTGTATTGTGCAGCTTGAATTTGAAACCGCAGACCTTGCCTGTGTTTGCCGAGAAGGTACACAACTCTGTGAGAAGAACAAATCAATCTATCATGCGGAAGAAGCAACTCTTGAAGGCTACACTAAAAAAAAACATTATAGGCTACTGAATGTATTCAGTATACCCAATTACCATCCTATGTATGTTATAGGCTTTTCATTGAACTGATGGGGGTTTGGTGGGATGGCTAGGATCATGCCACAAGCAGAGATCCTGAGTTCGTATGTACCACTCTATTAGCCACCCACACAGGATTATGTCATGATTGTAAGATAACAAGGTTTCCTAAAAGTAGAGCTGTTAGGAAACTGGGGAGATACTCCGTGAGGACCTCACGGCCATGACGGTGTGAGGCCCAATAAGACACAGACAGATTGGAAACTCAGGTTGACCATTGCAAGAATCACTTTAAATGTGCATGACATTTTCCGGTCTGTCTATGTTATCGGTGCCTCACAGATACCTCAAACCATTGTGGCTGTGAGGACCTAGCAGAGGATCTGAAGCCTTATTTCATGTTCCAACACACCCCTACGTGCAAGCATCCATAAAGCGCAACATGTCGAACAAAGTTAGGGTATAATTATCTCCAACGAGATTAGAACTCAGACCTCCCATAACTTGGAGCTCTTATACCATATAAGATAACCAAGTTTCCCAAAAGTTCAAGCAGTTAAGAGACAGGAGATCTTTATTATATATTTTCATATTCCAACACTGATTACCTAGTGAATACGATAAGTGGGCCCTGTACAAGCCTGAGGCTATTGGTCGTCGGATACATGGTGCTCTATGCGGAGGGTTGCCAAGGCCCTTCTAGTCATATCCTAAGGCCCTTCTAGTCAGATCCTAAGGGCTCGGATACCCTCCTTAACAAAAAAAAAACTATAACATGCTATTTAATATTATTCAGAATTTAATTACCATTCCAAGAATGTATTTAGCCTTTCTGATTTCCAAACTTGGCACAAGTTGTCAGGAATTGCTCATAGCTCTTGTGGCTTTGGGTGGTTACTAATTGTGAAGTGGGCAGATTTACTTGATTCAGAATTAATTCATCCTTTCCAGCTTTATTCAATTCTCGACATCTACATAGAAATGGTTATTTCATTCAATGCTTAAAGGTAGCAATTAGAAAGGCTAAAATGGATAGGAGAGAAGCTTGGAGGCTCAGGTGTTTGAATAACTCACGTGCAACGGAGAGCACAAAGACTCCTTGCACCATCTTCTCTTCTTATTATATGATGCATCAGCACTTCATGTACAAGAATATCCATAGGCACCTTCATTTTGTTTCGCTGCGGTTAAGAAAACATTAAATCATAAATCATTATTTATAATTTAGTGTTTATTGAAATTACCCAAAAAAAATTAGTGCTTATTGGATGATAGTACATCAAAACGATAACTAAGAGAAGAGATGCAAACTCAACAATTTTGGAAAAATTTCAAACTCATGAGAACATTCCGTGTATCTTCATATAAATGACATATTGGTTAGCTGATCAGAAGTTCAATCCAACAGCATACATATATAGGCAAGAGTAAGACAGTCCAAAGTCCCCGGATGTCCAATTCAAATATGGGTAAAGTTTAAGGGATTTGTCTCATGCAGCTTGCATACGCCCAAGTAATCTCGAGCCATCGAATCTTGATCTGACGGCTACAAGGGTGGGTGATAATTCACACTCACCTACCCACTGATTTGATACTTGCCGTCAGATCAAAATCCAATGGCTTGGCTCATGTAAGCTATATGAGACAAGTCTCATGTAAACTGTACTCTCCAAGTATATAGCAGATGAATAATAGCTAACCACATCGAATATAACAACCTTACAAAATCAAATAAAAGAGGAACAATCTTCAGTAAAGAATGGCAGATTAAGGATCAGTAAGTACCAGCTGCAACAGCAGGAAGGAATCACTATTAACTAAAAGGCACGCAATAGTGGAAAAATGCAATGGATCCCGAGCTGAATTCTCAGTTACAAGTTCAGGAAAGCAGAGAAAACCAGTACATGAACAAAATTCTTAGATGATGATGGTGATCAAATATGCAAAGATTAAACACTGCTAGGCGTGTGCCACCCACGCGTCTGGGCCCCAAAAGGCTAAGTGAATGCATCCATGTTATATTATGGTAGTTCCTTTGTCCACATAATACAAAATGCTTTGGTGGCACTTTTCTAGAACTATAAAACTATGTTCAGATCTGCAGGCAAATTAGTTTATAAGTTGTGCAGTAGGTGGTCTCTGACTTAATAAGTTGGAGACAAATGCTTAGAAACATCTCCATGTTGGGGTGAGTTGGATTGCTTATCCGGAGTCTGAAACGTGTTGTCTACTTGCCTTTTGACTGACATTCACTCTTGAAATGGAGTTATTGGTTTCTATCAAGTGGTTATAGCTTATGATTTTTAAGAGGTGGAGAATTTTGAACCTAGATTGTAATCGAAATTCGGTTGACCTAAAAGGTTTAAGTCTATGTCATATTATAGCTTCAAATTAGACCTCTTTGCAAGCTTATCTCTTTCTTCCTCCCACTTGCTTTTTTCTCTATTTAACTCTTCTACTTCAGGAAGGATGAGAAACACGTAGCACTTGGCCATGGTTTTGGATCAAAATATCATTTGATGAACAATAGGGCTATAAATTTCTCTATGTTTCAAGGGATGGCACGGAGGAGAAATTATCTAGTGGAACTGTTCTACCACATGGCCTGTGGAGAGATCCATTCATTTTTTACATATACACTAGTGGTAGAATGACTGGATACTCAGATTGACATCTAGCATAGATTAGAACGTGTTAAACATTCAATGGACCTCTCCACCATGTGCCCTGTGGAACCGTTCCACTGGATAGGTTGCTATGAATTCTTATATGAAAATTATTAATGAGAACATGGAGGACTGTGGAGGACATTGGCCTTGGGGATTTTTCCTCGTATAAAAGGAGAATACATAGTACGGAGGAAAAAGTGTTTAAAGAGTGTGGAGGACACACGCCTTGGGAAGGGGCTGATCTAGATTTTAGTGTTTTCTTTTTTTTATTGAATCTAGATTCTAGTGGGAAGCCATCAGATATTAAGATTTCTTCAGAAAGATGCAATTTGATTCAATTCTATTGCTTTCAGTATAAATGCAAACAAATCACAACAACGCTCACTAGATTAACTTTGTCATACATTGCAAGATCCTCCTTGAACATTTGGATCATCTGATCGTTCAGTTGTCATGTTTTTTCCGTCACCATAGCCGACGCCAAGTATATTTAACATACACTTGTTACTTGAGCACATGTCAGCCCTATTTTCATGGCTGGTTTTGGGCCTTTTGGGCTTTGGCCCTATATTATGCTAAGGTTGGTTCAGAAGCTTAGCTATTTTCCAGCTTCTTCCAGTGGGAAAAGAATCTATCTTCATATAGAGTTCAATCAGTACTACGTGATAAGTGATAATGGTTCCTACATATCGTTATATTGAAGATCAGTTGCATTACTAATTAGTTCATTCAATCTAGCCAATTACATTATGGCTTCTACTAGACATATCTCTTCATTTCTTCTTGTTTCGTATGGTGCAACAAGTTGGGTGTAATTTATTACTTGCGGTTACTATATATTCTGATCATGAGTCATTGTCCGGTTGAAGGGATTAATAACTAATCAAAACATAAAGCAGTAATTTCCAATAGAGAGAATAATAATTACTTAATTTGAGGGGAGCTTGAGAGCCAAGCAATTACCATTAAAGCTATGGTGAGAGAATAAGATTAAAACTTCTTTTAAATTTATGATGTGTGCTACAGTTGAGTGATGTCGAAAGTTGTCGGAAAATACAATTTAGATTACATTAACAAGGGTTGTGTTTATAAACATTATATTAACAAGGGTTGTTGAACTTGGACCAGGTTGGTAAAGATATCTGTCAACCACAAGCTTAATCTAGTGCTACAAACGCCAATTCCCCTCTAATTTAGAAATTTTAATTATATGCGGCTTGTATCTTAATAATAGGGATGCTGGCTTGACTCTTCCCCTTAATATGCTAAAAGTACGATTTTGTACGAGCATGCTAGTACAAGCCACTAGTCACCAACTAACACTATACAATACTCCTTCCGACCCACATTTATGGTCCTATTTGCTAATTCAGAATAAACTATTTTTATTGCTTTTCTAAAAATCAAATCAGACCATTAAAGTGGGATGGAAAGTAATAAAGAATAGCAGTATTTTTTTATGAGAAAAGTTTAAATAAGATCGGTCTCATTTGGCTTATATAAGCCCATTTGAAGTCATAGCTGTTGGATTTACATCCGATGGCTTTCCGGATAAACATGTGTCTGCCCCTATATTAAGGAGAACCGTTGGATCGGATCTCATGCCCCCCTTATATGAGATTGGTCTCATATGAATGGGTCTCTTTTTTTATATGGAAGAATAGTTGCTACATATATTTTTATAAAAAGGATTTGTAATATGAGATATCATGGTGTTCGTGCTTTTTCCCAGTTTACATTCTATTTCTTTGTTTGCCCAACCTAGCAAGCAGAAGTGCAGAACCATGTTACAAATCATGGTTTGGCTCCTTATGGCCATATCTTCTTCGGGTTTAATACTAGGATAGTATAGCAATGGCTAGGTGATTCTGAAAAAATTGGCAATCCTTAAGAAGGCATATACTCAAAATAATGTGTTTAGAAACTGGATTATAGCATTAGAATGGACAATTGCATGTGTATATGGATGGCAGTAAATGGAATCCACACATTACACTGAAACAAACATTAAAGCACAATCATCTACAAGCCATGAACTTCAATTGCTTTGACGAATTTGTAGTAGTCATATGCCACCGTACAATCCAGCGAGCAGAAATAGTACACAATGTTACCACCAAATGGTTGAGGGCCATTTATCAAATGGAAACCACACATATCATTAGAGCAATGCCACTGCAAGCTCTGCCGGTGCCCGTTCTTATAACCATTTGCAGCAAGAACTGATCCAATTCTAGCTCGAACGGCATCAAGATCAATTCTGTAAGAGGGGTTGCTCAATGTCTGAAACATTCTGGCCCCAGTACTTCTGGTCTTCTTCTTCTCAAATGAAAGCATTGCTAGGAGATAGTAGGCCTCAACCATGCCACGCAAACTGCCATTCAATAGGCACCTCATACCCTGCCCCCGTTTTCCCAGAAGGTACACATAGCTCTGAGCCCAAGCAACACAAACATGTTTTACATATAAAAGTGGAGAGGCTATGAAACATTATATGTTGCATTTAGTACACCATAAAGATTGACTGGGAAAGCTAGAGCATCGATTCAATTCTGGGATTTTTTCGAGTTAAAAAGGAGTTTTAGAACTATGTTCTAGTCTCCAGCTTAAACTATTGAGGAACAACAGTTACCTAAAAATTCACATTACCATTCCAAGAATGTAGTTGGCTTTGTGATTGCCACACCTTGCACAGGCAGTTAGGAAGTCCTCATAACTCTTTTTGCTGTTGATGGTAATCAGTTGTGAAGTAGAAACGTTAACTTCTCTTAAGACTGATTTGTCATTCCCTGCTTCGTTCAGTGCTCTACAACTATATTAACCAATGGGAAAACATTCAGTCACATATTCTGAAGAAATCACTCAGAAGATGATCAAGATGTTTATATATATGCCTCACATGCAACGTACTGCACAAAGTCTCCGTGCACCATCTTCTCCCTTCGCAATGCATTGGAGTACTTCACAGACAAGTATGTCCATCGGCAATGCCATTTTGTATCTGGAAAAAAAGGAATACAAAGCAAATTTCTACATTACTGATCACAAATGTAGAACTGGTAGTCCTTGACCCAAATCCTGTGCTAATGAGTTACTCCCTCCGTCTGGAATTATTATTACCATAAGGTTTTCCAAAATGAATACTTTTAGTTCATTCTGAAAATCCTTATGGTAATAATAATTCCATGCGGAAGGAGTATAATCTAGGTTCAGCAAGCATAGGAATATGTACAAATTCTAGTCACATGTAAATATGATTTCAACTGTTCTCAGTTGTCCTAAAAAGACCCCTTGGCATAATTCCTATTCTCACTTCTACTATAATCACCAAGTACCTCATTTCGAATATAATTGCTTTGCTTGTTTTCAAAATCATATGCAACTACATTGGTTCCATTTATCAGTTTTGCTTTTTCTCCAATAAAAATTAAACAAAAGCTTCTTCTGTGGTTTGGGCTATAACTCATTCATGATGAAACAAATCAACTACAAACACTTCCTATACATCAATCTTTGGGAGCATTCAGCAATAGAGAAGAATCAAATCGCTCATCTCTTAATTACCTAATCTTCTGTCACAAATGAATAGCATAAAACATATGTCAAACATAAGAATAAATGGCTCATAATATTCAAAAGAACAAGAAAACGAAAGAGGCAAAAAACTGCTATGAAGGATCATATACCTGCTGTAAGACCACAAGTGACAGAAAATGAGGAAACACAAAGGAAGCTGCAGATTACCAATTTTGGTAAGCCTTGGAACAGGGTAAGTCCATCGTATATTGCCAGAATTAATGACAAAAGCATTAAAGAAAGGTAGGCGTGTGCAGCCACGTTGTTTGGTGACAGAAACTCAGGCTAGTGAATGCACCTTCCTTATTCTAATTAAGCAATTCATCCCCCTTGCTATATTAAATCTGCTTAACCTTGCTATTAAATTTGCTTTTGGGCAGTTCTCTAGAATCATATGCCAACCTTGCTTTCAAATCACATTAATTTAACCACATTTGGTAATCAATGACTTTTTTTATCACAAAGTGAAAAATCTAGGGGGCATCTTCATGCAAAAAAGGGCAAAAGTCTAGGAGGCAATTTCCATGAAGGTTCTTAGTGCTGGGTAGATTCAATTTGCAAGTGTTCGTCGGATGGGAAAAATTTAAATGAGACATGTCTCGTTTAGCTTATATGAGCCCAGTTTAAGTCATAGCCGTTGGATTGATATCTGACGGTGCTCTGGATAGACATATATCTGCCCCTGCCCCTGGTGGTTTAAAATCCAACGGCCAAACTAGGTGGTCTCGAAACCGGTCTCATACAAACGGGTCTTTTGTTGGATAGCCCAAATTCTGTGGCTTTTTAATTGTTGAATGTGGGAATTAACTACTAAAGGGACATCAGTTCAGATCCCCTCACAAGTCACATCACATGTGGGTGGCCAATCAGAGGTTCCATGTACTCCATCCACCCTGAAATAGATGCTCCATCAGAAGAGATTACGTGTCCTGAAATAGATGCTTCATATGGCTCGATTTAAGTAGATGGATACTTAAAAGAATGAATAAACTCCACACTCTGGCTCCGATTTAGGGGCCGTCTAGTGTGTGAAAAAATCAAAATATCTACAGTAAATTTTCCACGTCCATTATAGCATTCCGATTTTTTCACTATCCGGCGTGAAACACGACCTGAGGTGTTTCAGCTGAAAGTGGAAAAAACATGAATGCTACAGTGTAGCAGTGGATGTTTTGCTTTTAATCACGCCCCAAACGGCCCCTTAACAACCGTCACTTTCTTCTCCAATGGCAACTCCACGCTATCTGGCTCCCCAACTTGTCATAAGGGCCCACGTGGGACCCACAAATTGGAAGCCGTGTCCACCACCCATTAGTGATGAGCACAACCATCCAGGTATGCACCGCGTACCTAATAACTTCTCGCCTGCCTGGGCTTTCCATGGCCACTTCCGCAGTCAGGCATGCTGCAGCGGAGGCCCTCAATTTAACTTTATATGACCAACATTTTCTCATCAGATTGGATTGTGGATCCCACCATTCAATAAAACGAACTATTTTTCCATGTGGAAAATCTATTTTAAGACGGAAGGAGTATTAAATTCATTGACTATTTAATAAAAAAAGCATTGGTTATTGAGGTGTTTTTAATAGTTAGAAATCGATGATTTTTAATCCATGGGAACAGCTGTGAGGCCAGGCCACTCACATGTGAGGATCTCACAGTGGAGAGTGGAGTCTGTCTCAGCTTCGAAGATTTTAACCAGGTGAATAGAAGAAATTAGGAGGAGGTCTATGTCAGATTTCGCCGGAGCAACACTGTGTTATGAACTCAATTAGCCTTTCTTACTTCTATTAGGACTAGGACTCCTTCTTTAATATGATTTCCTAGTTAGGATTTACTACTTCTATTAGGATTAGGCTATTTTTACTCTATATATATGTAAGGCCTATGGCCAAAACGGGATTATCAATGAGAATCACAGATTAGTTTATGCTTATTTCTTTTGTTCTAGTTTAGTCTCGTTCTTCTCCGTTGTAGACGCCGTGTCTACATCATTGGATCAGAGCCGTTTCGACCCTGGTTCCCACCCACCCACCCTTACTGTCGCCATGACAGGCGACCATCGGAAGAGTCCCGACCCACCTCCGACGTCCTCCGGACCCTTGTCCGTGTCGACTACGGCCTCGGACTTTCACGACGTCCCCATTACTACTCTCCCCCATGCGACTACCCGAACTACACAATTGGAGGCAAAATTGGAGCGAGAACTTACCGATTTGAAGACGGTGATTGCCGAGATTGCAGAGTCCAACCGTCGTCGTGATCAGGAGAATGGTCTTCGCGATCGTCGCCTTGAGGCGCTCCTGCTATCCTTCCATCGCCAGATGGTGTCGGCTCCTCCTCCGAGCTATGTTGTTTATCCGTCCGGGTTTCCACCGCCGTCTGTCCCCGCCGGCACCCACATGTTGCTGGCCGGCATGCCGCCTTGGCAGGGCCTCGCACCGGCGGGAACCAGCACGACGGGCTCCGCTTCATCTGGAGTCGTTACATTGGCCGCCTTCGGCTCGCCGGTGCCACTTCTTTCCGTCGAGTCCCTCCTCCCGACCACCGGCGCCGTGGCAGCCGCCTCTTTGCCGCTGTCCTCTCTGCCAGGTCTGTAGGAGACCATGGCGCTGGCCGTCCAGACACCGGCTGCCGTAGCACGGCCTCCTCCTTCAACGGCGGCGACAGCCCCGCCCTTCAACTCCGCCGCCCCCCTCCCTCGGCCGCCACACCTCGCCAAAGGTGGCGACTTTATACTCCCCGGTGCTTCTCAGCCTTCCGCCCGGCCTCTACAGATCCCTGCCGCCACCGCCGACCAGATCCCCTCCTCCAACCCTTCCCCGCCAGCCGCCGCCGATGCGATTTTCCCCGGGCCTCACCTAACGCTTGGAGGCGACGAGCTCCGCTCGGTGGGCGTTTCGGGAGGCTTTTTGTGGCCACCCCCAGACCAGCCGCCACTGCCGTCGACGTCGCCGCCTCGGACCCCCTTCGCCGCTGCCGCCGCCCCGATCACCCATCCCACCCCTGCCCGGATTTAGCCCCACCCGATCCCGAGCTTGCCTTCGGGCTATCTGAACATGGGTTCAGCTGTCCCGGTTTTGCCTGGTCCCGGTCCGACCCCGCGAACCGGTCCCCCTTCTTCTTTTGACGGCCCGAACCACTCCGTTTCACAATTACACGCCGTTCAACCCTTGGGCGTGGGCGTTCCACCACCACACGGGGGCCCTGCTATCGGTCCCCCTCTATATGTTCCGGTGCACCCTGGGTTTCAGCCTCCTCATGCATCTGCTTCTGCTAATGCGGATGATTATTATGCCTCTGATGACGAGTTTCCAGATCATGTGAACTATCGTGGACGTGGATGGCCCAATCATGGTTGTGGTCATTTGGACCGTCGCTACGCGGATGCCCCTATTACTCGTGAGAGCACTGTCCAGGCTCGGCCAGTACGTGTCACGTTTCCTGTATTTAATGGACGCGACCCAGATGTGTGGATTTCACGTGCCAAACGCTTCTTCCATTTTCATCGGACCCCTGCTCATGAGCGTTGTGAGTTGGCTTCATTTCATATGGAAGGGCGTGCTATGCATTGGGTGGACCGGTATTTGGAGCGTCACCCAGATTCTACATGGGACGACTTTGAGCAGGCCCTTCGTTTACGCTTTGGCCAAACTGCTTATACGAATTATAATAGTCTACTTCCTCAGATTCGCCAGCGTGGGTCAGTTCAGGACTATCAGGATGAGTTTGAACGATTGGTGAACCGTGTTCAGGGATGGCCTGAGCATACCCTTATGGGAGTTTTTGAAGCAGGCTTATGGGCAGATATTAAAGCTGAGTTGCAGTCTTTTCCACGCGTCTCCTTAACAGAAACGATGCGTATGGCTCGTGTTTGTGAGGAAAAGCTGACTCAGTTGGGACGTTCTTTCTCTAGGCCTTCCCCTTCTCCTTCCCCCTTGCCTCCGTCATCTGGACAGCCCCGTGCGACTCGACCCCCTGGTAATTCCTCAACTCCTCCTATTACTCGGCTTTCTCCTTCACAAATGGCAGATCGGCGTTCCAAAGGACTGTGTTACAATTGTGATGAAAAATATGTCCTTGGCCATCGCTGCACTACACGTCGGTTATATATGCTGGATGAGTTCTATGATACAAATTATGAGGATGACACGTGTGCTGATATTGTTGAGGATGATTTGACCCCTATTGAGGCTTGTGAGATGGAGATTACGTTGCAGGCTTTTTCTGGTACCTTTACTCCGCGTACTATGCGCGTCAAAGGGTTGATTAAAAAATAACCGGTTTTAGTTTTGATTGATAGTGGTAGTACCCACAATTTTGTTAATGACCGTGTTGCTCGCCGTTTGGGCTACCCTATCCAGGACTCTGCGACTTTTGATGTGCTGATTGGTGATGGAAATCGTCTCAAGAGTTCTGGTGTTTGCTCTAACGTTGCTTTGCAGTTAAATGGCCAATCTTATATTATGGACTTATACTTGCTTCCCACCAAGGGGGCTGATGTGGTCCTCGGTGTTCAATGGCTTGAGGCTTTGGGCCCTGTTTCTTGGGATTTTCAACATATGACGATGGATTTTACTTATGAGGGAAATCCGGTCCGTATCACTGCTCAACCACCAGACCATCTTCAGTCTGCCGAATCAGCAGCAATACTTTGTCATTATCAATGTTCTGGCTACTTGTTGCACCACCGCCCGGTAGTTGATGTTCCTGACTCCAGGACTATTTCCCCGGATTTGGCCACCTTACTTGAGGAGCATCATGCTCTTTTTGAGGAGCCTCGTGGACTACCTCCTCCTCGTGCTTATGATCATAGGATTCCTATCCAGCCAGGTGCGCCTCCAGCCAATGTGCGGCCTTATCGCTACCCCCATGCTCAGAAGACTGAGATTGAGCGACTTGTTCGCGAGATGCTTTCATCTGGTATTATTCGTCCCAGTCAGTCTTCTTATTCCTCTCCAGTCCTCCTTGTTCGCAAGAAGGATGGTTCTTGGCGCTTTTGTGTAGATTATAGGGCACTTAATCTTATTACACTTAAGGATAAGTACCCTATTCCGGTTATTGAGGAGCTACTTGATGAGTTGGCCGGTGCACAGTTCTTTTCAAAGCTGGACCTCCGTTCGGGTTATCATCAGATTCGCATGCATCCTGACGATATTTCCAAGACAGGGTTCCGCACACATGACTGTTAAGCATGAAAAATACACATTTTTATATGCCTTTTTACCTATTTGTTAGTTGTGTTTTCTAATTAAAATGAGGAATAAAGTGAATTTTGGTCATTTTCTAAGTAATTAGGAATTAAACAAATAAGGCTCTCTAAACTGCTCAATTTAACACTGTTCCGTAATTTTATAAATATTTGGTGCGTCTAATTTGGGACATGTTTTATTTTGTATAGGTTCGCATGCTCGTACTGCAGAACAGCCAAAAGTGAAGCCATTAGACGTGTTTTAAAGTGCCGAAGTGACCCAGGAGCGGAGATTAAACGTGCAGAGAAGATCTAAGCCGTTAATGTTCACTGATGAAGAAGACGGGCGTGGAATCAATGCACAGGGGTTCAGATTTGATCAAGCGGATGAAAATTCTACAACGAGTTTTAACCCAAGCATTTGAACAAGCAAAATAAGAGTGGTTCGATCTGTGGGCCGGTTCAATGAGAATGAAAAGAAATAAAAAAAATCTAAAGATAACCCGAGCCGCTGGCTCGGGTGTCCTGTTCAGTCGGGACAGAGGAGGCTGAGGAGCAGAGCTCAAGCTCTGCTCGAGAGGTGGATGGGTTTCTGGTGTAGATCGACAGCGATGGGCGGCTGGGTTCCGGCAACCTGAGCTCGACGGCGGCGGTTAAGGCAAGGCGGCCATGGGTAGTGCTCGACGGAAGAGGCCATGGCGGAGCAACGAGCTGAGGCACGGTGAACACGGCGGGGCGGTCATACGAAGGCGATCGACGGCGACCATGGGTTCACGACGGCGATAGCAGCAGAAGGCGGCGGCTATGGCGAGGAGGAGCTCGAGCACGGCAGGAAATGGAGGAAAGTTCTGATTTTTTTTTTTTAGTCGGACTCGATTTGGAAAGTTTGGATCTCCAGTTTGGGATGGATTTGGGAATCGTCCAAAGGAGGGCGTGCTGAAGATGGAATCTTACCTGATTTGGGCTCATCCTCAAGGTGGAAAAGAGCTCTCTTTGGCCGTCTATAAAAAGACAGTTCGACAGAGAGCGACGACCAGATCTTTTTCATTTTGTTTTTTTTTTGTTTCAAATTTTGAGTTTCATTCTTGTTTTCATCTTTGATTTTTCATTCTAAGTTGTTACTGCTGAAGAGGAAATCTGCTCGAGCTGTTACTGTTAGAACAGTCGACCGAGACCGAGAGAAGAGGAACAGTGTATTCTGTTTTATTTTTCATTATCTCACAATTCCTGTAAGTCAGTATTTACCTTTAATTCAAATGAATTCTATTATTTTTGCAGTTAATTTCTGTAGTATGAGTAGCTAAATCCCTGTCTAGGGCTGAGATGAAGCCATGATTAGTTGTAGGAATAGTATTCATGTGATGCAATTACTATTTCAAATTAATGCGTTTTAACGATTGTTATTCTCAAATTAATTGCATTGGGCTATATGTTGAACATGCTATTTAGATATTACTTGTGATTTATCAAATGATGGATACATGTAATGATTTGAATTTCATCTGTTGATATGCAAGAGGATGCAAAATTCTATTTAAAAATTTATATGCTTTAATGCTGAAATTTTCCATAGGAGAATAGATTGAATTCCAATTCTCTACGAGATAATCGTGAAAACAATTGCTGATTTTAAAAGAAATATTCCTATGATTGTCATGTGCTGATTCTTATGCCCTAGTGTTTTAAATTCTTGATTAAAGTTTCAATTTTTATTTATCAATTAGTTTCTTTTTCATAGATTATTTAATTACCTTTAGATTAATTTCTTAGTTAAAGCTGTTTAATTGCATTAAGTCTTCGATTAGTCGTAGTTGTAGTGAATCAAATCAATTTAATTCTTCAACAAGGGTAATAATCTGATCTTCGAATTAGAATTCCAAAAACACAAGTCCCTGTGGGTTCGACCTCGTAAGAATTGTGCGACTATACTCCAAACACGATTCATACACTTGCGAGTAAAATTAAGAGATTAATTAAAACAACAACAATGACGGCCATTACGAGTTTCTTGTCATGCCCTTCGGCCTCACTAATGCCCCTTCTACCTTCCAATGTTTGATGAATGATATCTTCAGGGTTTATCTACGGCGCTTCGTGCTGGTATTTTTTGATGATATTCTCATTTATAGCCCTACATGGGATACCCATTTGGAGCACTTACGGTCCGTCTTCTCTCTCCTTCGTGAGAATAATCTTTTCTTAAAGCGCTCAAAGTGTTCCTTTGGTTGCCGTCAGATTGAGTATTTGGGGCATGTTATTTCTGCCGACGGTGTGGCTACGGATCCCACCAAGATTGTTGCAGTTCGGGATTGGCCTCGACCTTCTACACCACGGGCATTACGTGGTTTTCTGGGACTTGCAGGTTATTATCGGCGTTTTATCTCCTCTTATGGCACTATTGTTGCTCCCTTGACTGCGTTGTTAAAAAAGGGAGCATTTGGTTGGTCTGACACTGCTGAGCGCGCTTTTGCGGCACTCAAAACAGCGCTTATTTCTGCCCCTGTACTTGCCTTACCGGATTTTGTAAAGACCTTTGTTGTTGAGAGTGATGCATCAGATGTTGGTCTTGGAGCCGTTCTTATGCAGGATGAGTGTCCTATTGCCTTTTTCAGCAAGGCTTTGTCGGAACGGTCTTTACTTCTATCTGCTTATGAGCGTGAGATGCTTGCTATCGTCCATGCAGTGACTAAGTGGCGCCCCTATCTCTTAGGTCGTCACTTCATTATTCGGACTGATCACCAACCGCTCAAGTACTTCTTGGATCAGCGAGTGGCTACTCCTGCGCAACAACGTTGGGTCTCCAAATTGCTGGGATATGATTATGAGATGGTCTATAAGCGGGGTTCTGAAAACCGCGCTGCAGATGCCTTATCCCGACAGTTTGAGGATTCTTCCCTCCTTGCCCTTTCCACTCCTGTTTTTCCTTTTATAGACGAGTTGCGGGCTGCTTATTTGGTGGACTCTGATATGGGTGATCTTATTTCCCGCCTGCAGGCCAACCCTTCTTCTTCTCCCGGATATCTTTTGCAGGATGGTCTTGTGTTCCGGCATGGGCGGCTATGGGTGCCTAACTCTGAGAGGCTACGCACGGATATTCTTCATCTTTTCCATTCTACTCCACCAGCTGGCCATGAAGGGGTTTTTCGTACTTATAAACGGGTCTCTCAAAGTTTTGCCTGGCGTGGTCTCAAACGATCCGTACAACTTTTTGTGGCCCAGTGCGATGTGTGTCAGCGTGCTAAGAGTGACTCTACCACTCCCTCTGGCCTTCTCCAGCCATTGCCTATTTCTGAACGGGTGTGGGAGGATATTAGTATGGATTTTATAGAGGGTTTGCCTACAGTTCAAGGTAAATCAGTTGTGCTTGTGGTGGTTGATCGGCTATCCAAGTACACACATTTTTCTGCTCTTTCCCATCCCTATACGGCTAAGAGTGTTGCTGAACTTTTTGTCCGTGATATCGCTCGTCTCCATGGGATGCCAAAGTCTATTGTTTGTGATCGTGACAGGGTGTTTATCTCTTCCTTTTGGCAAGAGTACTTCCGTTTATAGGGCACTACGTTTCGAATGAGTTCTTCTTATCACCCTCAAACGGATGGACAAACTGAGGTGGTTAACCGTTGCCTTGAGCAGTATTTACGGTGTTTCGCCGGAGATAGGCCCCGCACTTGGTTATCTTTTCTTCCTTGGGCGGAGTGGTCTTATAACACTGCGTTCCATACATCAGCGGGTTATCCACCGTTCCAAATTGTTTATGGTAGACCACCCCCTACAGTGCTTCACTATGTGCGTCTTCGCTCTTCTATCGCTGAGGTAGACACTACACTTCAGACTCGTGATGAGGTGTTGCGCCAGCTTCGCCTTAACTTGGTAGCCTCCCAGAACCGCATGCGCCAAGTTTATGATAAGCACCATGTCGAGCGTACATTTGAGGTTGGCGATCTTGTCTATCTTCGCCACCAGCCTTATCGGCAGACTTCGATACATAAACCGAGCAATGAGAAGCTTTCTCATCGCTTCCATGGCCCATATCCTATTGTTGAGCGTATTGGTCCAGTCGCCTATCGCTTACAATTACCTCCTGAGGCTCAGGTTCATCCAGTGTTTCATGTTTCTCGACTCAGGAAGTTTATGGGTGATCCTTCTGCTCTTCCACAGCTTGTTCCGCCACCGTTGCTGTTCGATGAGTCTCGCCCAGTGCCTCATGCTATCCTTGAGCGTCGCCGTATTCGTCGTCGTGGGCGTGTTATTACTGAAGTTCTCGTTGCATGGTTACACCGTGCTCCTGAAAATGCTGCTTGGGTGCGCGAGGATGATTTTTTGGAGTAGTATCCGAGTTGGTCGTCTTGAGGACAAGACGATGCGGAGCGTGGTGGAATGTTATGAACTCAATTAGCCTTTCTTACTTCTATTAGGACTAGGACTCCTTCTTTAATATGATTTCCTAGTTAGGATTTACTACTTCTATTAGGATTAGGCTATTTTTACTCTATATATATGTAAGGCCTATGGCCAACACGGGATTATCAATGAGAATCACAGATTAGTTTATGCTTATTTCTTTTGTTCTAGTTTAGTCTCGTTCTTCTCCGTTGTAGACGCCGTGTCTACATCACACTGAATCTTATTGGAATGCGTTGAACTCCTGTGAGGGCTGCCCAACTTGAGAAGATGAGCTGCTTCCAAGTTCTACTAATGGTAGACATAGTTTAGCAAGGTGTTAGGAAAAGTGTAGTAATTCACGAAACGGCAAAGTTTTACATTTTTATTTCTTTTTAAAAAAGTATTCTACTTGCTCTTGTGAAGATATTGAAGCCAAATAGATTAGTGGTGTTAGGAGAAATGGAAATCAGGAGCTGCTATAATAGCCGGAGAAGGGGTAGGAAGCATTTTTATAATGACAAGAACATATTATTTTCTAGTTCATTCGCAAATAATAAGCTTTTACTATTTATGTGTATGTAAAGTTGCAGTTTACAACATACATCCGCACTTGAAAAGAGAGACCGAAATAGTAAAAGTGGCAGCTTTTCAAAAAAAAAGTGAGGCAGCTTTTCAATATAGTAAGGTGCATTGAAGGATCCAGCTATGGATACAGTAAGCTTTTCAATACAGCTATCGAAGTTTTTCTACACAACCCAAAAATCTTTCTCATATTAAACAATTTTAGGTGCATTGAAGGATCCGCTTGTTGGTGTGGCTATTCGGCCCATTCTTTCTAGTTTTCACGTTTGCAAATGGTTAATTTCAAGTTTTTTTATAAAACAGTAAACTTTTACAGTTTTGTAATACAGTAATCATGGATAAGAACATTTTTTTCCTTCTTCCTTAACTTTTTTTGTTGTATTCATAGAAGTCTAAGGAAGACCCAGCGACCAACTTGAGGGGGATGAAAGTGTAACGCCCGAAAATTCTGTAAGTTTACCAAAACTGCTATTTTAAAAAACTATTCTAAAATAGGAAAGTTTTGCTGCCTGTTTTGAAATCTTTTAATCTGGTGTGTCGAATTGGTTTTGTGATGCTTTTAGAAGAGTGGCATTGATAAACCAGATTAGGCTGTACACCAGGGCGCGAGGACTAGCCCTGGCACTGGGCTCAACCTGGCGCTGAGGCTCGCCTGGTGCCAGGGGCTGAGTGCACCTGACGCCAGGAGTGGGGACCAGGCTCCAGGGTATGAGATCAGTCTGTAGAGACTCATTTGAGTATTTTGAATTATTAAATTGAGTTAGTGATGTGGTACAAGAGTTGTGTAATATTTTTCAGCACACTTCATTCGCTGGACATCGGAGCCGTCCATCTGTGTGCCATGCACCAGGCGCAGGAACACCTCAGGGCCAGAGCCACGTGGACCTAGCGCCCTGGGCACTGTGCACGTGGTTGGCGTGTAAATATTTGGTTAGGGGAGAGAAAATTAAGGAGAATAGGGAATTTCGAATTCTTTCCAAATTCGGTTTTAAAAAGAATAAATATCTAGCTCAAAAATCCGGTTTGTGTGTTAATTGGATTTGTGATTCTTTTAATTTGTAATTAAGGAATCTAATAGAGGGAGTTTTGGACGTGATTGGTGGGGCAACCTAGGTAGTTACCAAACTAATCTAAGGGCACGCCATGTGGAGATATGAGAGAGTGAAACCGGTTGTCAAATTGGGAGGTTACAACCTTAATTTAAGTAACCAACTAATTAGATTTAAATTCCTACTAAGGGTCCATTTGATTGGTCTGATTAAGTACTGAACTGAATAAGTGACTGATAAGCTGCCTTTAGATGGCTTATAAGCAAGGTTTTCAAAACCGGACCGGCCATCGAACCGGATTGATGGCCGGTCCGGTTGAACCGTGGTTTGACCGCGGTCAAACCAGTTTGACCCGGTTTAGGTGAAATAAGTGATAAATATATTTATTTGTTTCGCACTACCATCAAAATAAAAGTAGTTAAGCATATGAGGGTGCCCCCGGGGGGTCTGAGGTTCGAATCCCCCCTCACGTAAAAAATTTTTCAAAAAAAAATATTATTATAATCCGGACCGGTCCGGTCCGGTTCACCGGTTCGAACAAACCGGCCGGTTTAACCGGCCAGTTTGACAGAAACCGGCCGGTTTGATAAACCGGCCTGAACCGGGCAAACCGGACCGGTTTTCCGGCCGGTCCGGTCCGGTCCGGTTTTGAAAACCATGCTTATAAGTGCGTTTGTTTCACGCACTAATTAAGTGGCTAATTTCAGAGGATTTACAAAATGGGCTAAAAAAGTCAGATAGAAAAATGGGTCTGAAAACAACCCCGATCGTCTTATCCTCTTCCTCACACCTTCACCGGAGCCGCCCAGCCTCTTTCTCCTCGGAACATATTCGATTGCAGGCACGCGAGAGGGGCCGAGCATTGTCAGTAGTGGTCATGGTGTTCGTCGTGGCGCTTCCGGTCAGCAGAGGAGGCGCAACAGAAGCTGCAAGCTGGTGCATATCTCGCAGCACGGCGATCGAGAGGATGTTACAGAAGGTGTTGGACTACGTGTGCAGGGCAGGGGCCGATTGCGGCCCGATTCAGTCCAACGGTGTCTGCTACCTGCCCAACATAGTCCAATCCCACGCATCTTATGCCTTCAACAGGGGTCTGCTTGCTGTGACTTCTCTGGTCTGGCCGTCGTCGCAATGTCCGACTCAAGTACGTCTCTTTTCTATTTTTTGTTTTGAGCAATATGAAGGTGCTTTCCTTTAGCTCATCATGATGGAAAGTTTTGGTTTTCCTCCTAGTTTCTTTGCTTGCGGTTGTTTCTGGACTGGTTATGGGCTCAAAGATTGTCTTTTTATACTTTTGCAGGCTATGAATCGTGTGTGTACCCATCATCTGTTCTTTCCCTACTTCTCTTTGCCTTCTTTAGAGCTTGACCATGTTAATCTTATTCCTTTATGTTTTCTTTCCCCTTCCTGGCCAGGTGGGGCTTTCCCATTCACTTTCCACCATTTCTCCTTTTTCTCTACGAAAATCTTGTATGTTTTTTCAAAAAAGCATTCATTTTGCCCAATCAATCTATTTCCAACTCCATCGCCGACTCTCCATTTTCAGTCAGATTCGCCTGTCGCTCATCAGCAACTTTCAAGTCTGTTTCTGCCCCCCCCACACCTCTTTCGTTCGCAAATCTCTCAAACTCATTCGGTCTCCGGCTCGATCCGGGCATAACCCATTTGTTTAAGCTGGAATTCAATGGTTTCGGATTTGCAGACATGATTTTTGCGGTCCTTTGTGTGGCTTCTATATGATGGAAATCGGATAAACTGAAGATTATTCTTATATATCTGACAAAAAAGTTTTTTTGCGGATTTGGAATCATCCGGTATAGATGGCGATTGTGGTGGTTTATATACCCTCTTTTTTAGTGGTGGATTTGTTTCATCTGAATCTTACTTTTCATATTCAGATTCAATTCAGATTCAGATTCAGTCCTAAAAATTTCAGGACTTTTCAGAATTCTCAGCGGATTTTTCAGATTCAGATTCAGACCAATCAAATGGACCCTAAAAAGGATGGTATTAAATTGGATTGTGGATTGATCACGTCCAAGATAGATGGCCTTTCCTTTTTGTGGACGAAATTGTGGCCTTTGATTGCAAGGAGATCAATGGTGAGAGATTGGCTTAAATAAGGAAGTTGTCTTAAGTGGAAAATTAAGGTTTTGAATCACCTAATTGAGGGGAAACCCTAACTAATGGAGAGAAAAAAAGGGAGCACGTCATGGCAATAAAAAAGGGAGCACGTTGGATTATAAGATGATCAACGGTGGAGATCTAACCTAGGTAAATATTAAAACCGTATCAAATTTGAATTCAATTAGGAGGAGATTGTGGGTTAGTTATGAAAACCAACTAATTGCACTTAATTTCCTAACTAATTGGGATCGTAACTGATGAATAATTGAGGAATTACCACGTTCTAATTGAAGATCCTTTCCTATCTTAGTCTATTTGTGGCCCTTGGATGATATAAGGATCCACGGTGGTGATTCGTCTAAAGGTAATAGGGTAATTACTATTTAAACTCACTAGTAGAAGGGTCGGCAACCTTTTGGACGTTTTGGGGAGTCGTGCAAGCCAGCAAGAGCTTGTCCTCTCTTCTCCTCCTTCGATCAGTAGTTCCTTCCTTTCCACGAAGGATTGTGGTGGTGGTGATTCGATGAAAAGAGGGTGGTGCACGTGGTGGTTGAATCTCGCGTAGAAGTTGTAAATCGTCAAAGAGGTAGGATGCACTGTTTTTACTACAACTTGATTCTCTGAATTCTCATGAGTATGATCCTTGTTTCATGCTGATATAATAGTATGATGTCGATGATTGGATATTAATATGGTTTCATGCAAAGAATTGTCTTGAATATGCACGTATGCTTAATGCATGATAAAAAATGCTTCATTTATGTATCACGTGTTTGCTCTTCACGTACGAAGCCCTAGAATGCATTCCCATGAGGTTATACTAATCGATCTATGTCATATCTTGTTGTTGTATTTCATTTCGTGTTCTGTCCAGTAAAAGATGGCAGCTTTGTTGATCGATCGAGTCGTTTCATACTATACTAGTTATAAGGACCCTAACCTTTGAACCGGTTTATTTTAATATTAGTCATTGGTTAATCGAGTGGTTTAAGTGATTTCCGATTTAACTCGATTGTTTTCGAAAATAAATGAATTTACAATGGTTTTAATCAAAACTGATTTCACAATAATGAGTTTCAAGTGATTTTAGATCAAACCTGCATTTTTGGAATTTTTCATATTTTTCACTAATTTTTCAAAAATTAGGGTTTGACGGTGTCATGCCCTTACCCGAGCCAGTTGTGGCTTGCTTCGATGCCAGATGGGGCATGCTTCGAAACAGGTGGGCATCATCCTCTCCCACCCTCCTTGCCAGCACCTGCATGCATATCCCTTTTCAAACCCAACCAACCAGTGGAAAGAAAGAGGAAGCAGCGCCTTGTGTTTGGGTGGTGACCTTCGGCGACTCCCGGTGAACCTCCAGCGTCCAGCGAAGTCCGACAGCTCCGGCAACCACGAACGGCACCTGCGACGATGGCAACCCCGACGAGCTCGAGCGTCCGGTGTTGACGCCGGCGACGACTGCAAGCTTCGGCGGCGACGACTCCGGCAACTTCAAGGACCTCCGACGAGCGGCGGATCGCCATCGACGGCGCACGAGGTAGGATCCCATAACCCACCCCTCTTCAAGTTTTGTTCTTTTTTGGAGTTCTCTGTCGAGGGGGGGTGACGGAAACCTCGAAGGAGGAGGTAAGGGGCCGTCGGCAAGACGACGGAGGTCGATTCGACCTCCGTCAGGCCGCCGGCCATGGCCGAAGGAAAAAAAGGCAACAGCTTTTTGCTGCTGCCATTTCTCCGCCCCCTCCTCAAATTCGGCCGAATCGCGGCCAGGCTATGGCGGAGGAGAGGAGGAGGCGAGGCTGGGTCGGTTGGGCGGTGGCTGCCGACGACGGCGGCTGTGTCGGCCGCCACCCTTGCATGAATAGACGACCGAACAGGTCGTCTTCCTGGGGAAGACGACCGGTTCGGTCCACTAAACCGAACCGAACCCGGTTCGGTAATATTTAACCAAACCCGGTTCGGTTCATGATTAGACCGAACCCGGTCTAATAAATTACTCGGTTCAGGCAGACCGAACCCAGTTCGGTCCAGTTATAAATCGAACCGGTTCAGCAATAAATCCGGTTCATAAGCCGGTTTGGATTTTGAACTGCCGGTGGACCTTAACCGACAGTTAAAACCTGTTTATAACTGACGGTCAGGCTTGACCGTCTGTGTATTTGTGTGCAGTGTGGTACATACAGAGCCAGTTGGGTATATAGGCTCCTGTTACTGATTTTGGGCTATTTGTTAAATAATTTCAAGCCCTAATTGGCATGTTAATGGTACATGGTTGTGATGTTATAGTATTAAGGGCCTTAGTCCCTTATGTTGTGATGACAGATAGCTAAAGATTAAAATGTAAAGAAAAACCCGACTAATAAACCTAGATGGTTTAGAGACATAATCATTTTATGAAAGATAATAAAATGATGACTTGAGGGCTGAGCTTGAGGGTTGGGAAGAACCTAATCAAGATAAAGACTAAAATGCCCTTGGGATTGGGAGTCTGTGTATGAGTGTGAGTGACTTCCGATCAAGCGACCGAATGACTATTAAGTCAAAGGTCAGGCTATCTGTTGAGCTAATAAGCCAACAGCTGTGAATGGTATGTGATGGTTTCACACTAGTAATACTGTGATACCTATTAAGGATCACAAGGAACAGATTGGGGTGGTGTTGCATCTTCCGACTGGTGGAAGCTCTGCCGTCTGTACCTCTCTATGGATTTTAGAGAGCATTCACATCTTCCGACTGGTGGAAGCTCTGTGTTATGGTACCTAATAAGGACCAACGTCTATTGGCCAGGCTTAAGCTGTTATATCTCTCTATGGATTTTAGAGAGAACAATGATATGTTATTTTGGCCATGTTTGCATCTTTCTATGGATTTTAGAAAGAGAGTATTACATACTTTATTGGCCAGGCTTAAGCTGTTACCTCTTCTCTATGGATTTTAGAGAGAGCCATACATCCTGAGCCTTAGTTGCCAGGTGGTTTACTGTGCACAACAGTGGAGACGTTAGCATCCTAGAAGGCTGCGTTTCCCGACCCACATCGAGTCTAGGAGCTGATGTGGAGCCAGACCCTTCCGACGGTCATACCTTCTAAGGTAAGGAATGGGCGAGGCAGTCACCCTTGAGAAATTCAGGGCGTGCCGTGATTACCGGTATTGACCGGAATGATAGTCACGGTGTTTTCGTGCTGTCTGTCATGTAGGTATGACATTCAGTGAGTCTGTCTATGGGACAAAGACGTAATGATTGAACTTGAACGTGGGAAGCAATAAAAGACTTGCTTGAAAGATTAATAAAAGATTCAAGTGGAATCCTGTAATAGGTTGCATAATATGTTAATGCAAATCCTAATTTGATGTGATGATGACTGTGTTATGGTATCCCACTGAGTATTTTTATACTCAGCATCCTTATGTGATGTAGGTGCTGCTGTGGAAGAGTGACTTCACGTGGCACTTGGGAGCCTGGTGGTGAGGACGTTCCGATTTCGTAGTATATCTCCTGCTACAGGTTTGTCCTAGAGTTGTATTAAGGCGCGAGCGCCGACTATTTCTAGTTTATTTTGAGATGGATGACAAACTTGCACTTAGAGGACTTGCTTTAGTTTAATCGACTTTGTATCTTGTATTAATATATGTATATATGGTTTTGTATCCATATTTGTGAACCCCAGTTATCACGGCCTAGATGCTTAGTCGAAAATTTTTCATCGAAAGATTTATCGCTTAGAGGAACAATCCTCGAGTTTTCCGCTACCACTCTGATTTAAAAATGGTTCCGTGACAGACGGGACCCCGGCGGGCCCCGCCGTCGAAATTAGGTTTTTGTGACCAAAACACCCTAAACATTATAGAAAGTCATTATGAAAATTTTTAGAATTTTCTGGACTTAATTTCGGATTAAAATCTCCAAATTATCCAATTTTAGCCAAAAAACTTATTTTTACCCCAAATTTTAATTAGGGCTACCCTAAATTTTTCTATAAAAGGAAAGTGTTGTGCCCTTTCCCAATTGGGAAAAAGGCTTGGCTGGGAGAATTAGGAGCCTCTTTCCCCTTGCTTAAAATGGAAGGGATTAAAGGTATTTAGCCTAATCTTTGTTATTTTCTTTAAAAATCTTTTAATCATTTCTTAATCTTGATTCATTCAATGTTTTAATCCATTTTAAAAGCATAAAAATTACTATTTTTTACTTATCTACTAAGACTAATCTTCAAAATCATATGTCTATGTTTTTAAAAGGCCCTAGATCTAAGGTTTAGCATTTGTTTTTCAAAGCTTAATAATGATTAATAGAGTATTAATATAAAATTATTTTGTTTGAAAGGTGTTGAAGGTGGTTCAAGGTTTCCCTCATCAAATCAAGGAAATGTGTTCTTTAATCTCAGTTTTGGGTAGTGAATGGTTTGTTTTAATAGCTTTTACTTGAATGGGTGTTCTTGTTTAGGGCTCTAATGGTGGGTTTAACAAATGCTAATCTTTTGCTATGATTTATTAGGGTTTCATCTTAGAATGATATGTGGATATGTTCTGGAATGTTTGATGGGTTTTTATTAATGTTTGAGGCATGTATTAAGCTTTCAAGATGTGTTAATGGAGTCTCGGTTTTTGAAAATTTGAAAATGGGAGAGATGACCCGTAATCATTTTCTCGGTTTTGATTTACAGCCCGATTTTCAAATAAGTATAACTTTTTACTCCGAACTCCGAATTGAGCGTGGTTGGTGGCGTTGGAAAGCTGATTTCTTGACTTTAATATGAACTTTGAAACAACTCAATCTGATATCTGTGCACGAAGTTATGAAGATTTAAATATTAGAGTTACTTTTTACCCTATTATTGCATCTTACTCTTGTTTCCCTATAAAAACCAAAAACTACATTAAAGTACCCCTAATTCTAATCAAAACCAACATAAACATAGGTTAAATTGCTTATGAAATGCATCATTCATGTATAGATCATATTGCTTATGAGTAATTGAGGTGATCATGTTATGGTTTATCGTATGGTAAAAGAGCATGCTTGTAGAAGTAAGCCTTCAACTCTACATGGATGGATTAAGCTAAGTAGGGTATGTGATATTGTTGCACATGTTGATAATGACACACGATATTGAAATTATATCATGGTGAAATCCTTGTGAATAAGCATGTTTCCGGCAAAGTATGATATTGTGAACTATGAGATGTGCCCTTTTATGTCAAGTATGGTTTTATCGAGAATTGTGATTTGAAATGGGATTTAAGAATGCATTTAATGTCTTATGAGGTTATGTCAAAGCATATTGCCATGTGATTAGAATGTGCATGAACACACACATATTTGGGAGTTTATCATGATATTGTAGTTGATATATGTTTTGATTATGATGCATGAGGGGATAGATTGGGAGCACGTTCCATGTGTTGGAACTCACGTAGGATTGCTCACGGATGTACCATGATAGCATTCATCATGTATCGGACTTCATGGATGAAGTTTTATCGTTGTTTAAACGGAATTGATCGATTGTATGCAATGTGTGAGATTGTGTGCCGGATTAATCGATCGATGGATTAATCGAAACTTGGTTGGTCCAAAAGGACATGTTTTCGATTTCGTTCCCTCCTGGAACAGGTTCACTCCCCGGGTTGAGTTTGATTGAGATATGAGGGGGAGAGGGATGGACTCGCCTTGTGGAGTTGAGAGGTCAAAAATCGGACACTGAGCACCCGGATGGTAGGCTCTTGTGCACCAGCTACCACGTGTTCTAGTTTCTCAGGATGAGATTCGGGCTCTCCCCCACCGCAGGAGACTACCCAGGGCGAACACACCTGCTCTAGTTTCTCTATTTGAGATTCGGGCATCCTTGGCCAGGATTGTCCAGGGCGAACAGCACGTTGGGATTGACCACCCCCTTGTTCCTGTGTAGGAACCGGACCATGATACGCCTTCGGGCCTTGATTGTGTCCCGCTTTTATGGCATATTGTGTTACTCCTTGATGGAGGCATTCACCGTTGTGATGATATATGCTTATTGCAATGTTATGCATGATTGTACCATGTTTTGGTTACATTGGACATGCATGGTGAAATTTTGAGATGTGAAAGCATAAATGTGCCAAGCTGGGCTACTTTGGTTATGTAAGGTGAATGTATGAGATATGAATGCCTGATCAAGATGGAAATATGTAAATGAGATATCATTATGCAGGATTATCGAATAGATGCGCGATATGATAGCATGTGAATGTGATATGGTTATGCAGGTTTATGTGCTGTACATGCATGACTAGATAATGGAATAATCATGTCGATTATGGATTTTTAGCTATGTTATGATGCCTTGTGATTTCTGATTATTGTCGATTATATAAAACCATTACTGAGTTTTATACTCACCCCTCTTTCTTTGTTTTGTTTTGGGGCTGCGTGGTGCGACACGCAGACAGACAGGATCCTCTATTTGAGGAGTGATCGTAGAGAGAGCGGGATTGGGTGTGGATGCCTTAGACTTGATTGGTTTATCTTTTAGAGTTGTTATATTTGGTATGTTGAGACTTGTAGACCCTTTTGATTTGAGCTGGTGTGTTGGCTCAAATTTGTATTTTGTGGGTTTAATGATTTGTCGATCTACTTTGAGTTAGACTCTACTTTTATTCCTCTTATTTACTCTTGCTCAAAACTGTTTATGCGTAACTCTGTTAGTGAGACCACCCGTAAGAGGGGCATAAGTCTTCCGCTATATCTCTTAACATCGCCCCCGTGTGCCGGTTCGACTCTTGGACAATTTTCGGTTCGGATCGGGCGGTGCCCGGGGCGTGACACTAGTACTCTCGATCCAATTTTGATAATCGACTTGAGATTCCTATACAATTCTTGATCTAGTTCTTATGAAATTAAATACTATTGCCTCTGATGTTTCAATTTACCTTCTGGACTTTGTGTCAGCATGTATTGGTTTCGACCAGCGTCTGTGATTAATTGTCTTACATGAATTCTTTCGGGTTTTGGTAAAGATATGGTTATATACTCTAATAATGTTAAAAGATATGTACAAAGGGTAAGAAAATTATGTGAAATCAGAATTGAAAAGGTTCTGTAAAATACTTAGAGAGTGGATTCTTTATGTCAGTAAGTAGTATTAAGTAATTAATTACGAGTTAATCAACAGATAATTAAAGTGGATTAAGATAACTGCTCTCGGCCAGGACTGTTCTTGCACCGACCAGAAATGATCGGAAATTCATAACTAAATATATACAACTCAGAAAATTATGAAATTGGATGGGTTAGAAACTAGACAAATAAGAATAACTGAGATAAAAATTTCAAAATTTAATACATATTGTATAAACAGTGGTAGTGGTTAGAATTCAGCTATTTTGCATGGGGCAGAACATTGTGTTCATGTTAAAACTCTAAATCGGCTAGATACTATACACTATAAGTATACGTATACATAGTATTACGACCTAATCATTATACTGTAAGACTCTGAGGGTACATGGTACAGTAATATCAGATTATATGAGTATGAACAGTGAGTCATGGGTTCTGTCCGAAATTAATTATCTCTTTGAGTCTAAGTCCTTGATTAATCTATCGTTCAAGGAATTCTCTCGTACAAATCCAAAAGACTTTGTGCACCACGTTTGACCTATTCCTGATATTGGTGACCTTAAATTCTTGTGCATGGGAATTGTCATATCTAGAGACTAAGTACGATGAGGTGATTCAGTATCTCGATTCTTGATGACTCATGATTGAATTCATCCGATGTTGATCATTCTAAGAGTTTTGAATACTTCGATATGAGTCTTTTCTGATGACCTTGACAAAGTTATTGTCTTACTCCTCTGAGAGTCTTTCATTGATGATTATGGTTTGGGTCTCTGTTTGAGAGAACCCTGGTTGATTCTAGATGAATTCAGTTCCATATAAACTGGTTCTCCACTAGGAGTTCTAATGAACACTCTTAGTTGGATTCATAGTATGCTCACGAGCCATTGCTAGATCTTTTGTGATCTCAGATGATATATGAACCTCTGTAGTTCAACCGATGACGGCAACGCATGCGCTTTAGACTGTATGACATTACGGAAGGTCTGCAGTCTTAGCCCATTGTGCCCGTAAGCACCGATGGGGCCAGCATCCCTAGACGCATGGCCGGGTTCCTCTGTAGAACCTCTAGGATGATATGGTATTGATGTCCATAGGGGAAGTGGACTGAACAGAGAGCAGAAATTGTTGTCTCCAACACTCTGGATGTTTGGAGTCAGTATTCTTATTGATCTTCCTGACGCTCTGTACGTTTGGAAACTGAGTTATGTTTATTCATTCTTGATTTCTGATGGTTTTTAATATTGATTTTGAGCAGGTAAGTGAACCATGTATTTACTCTACCTGATATTCTTAAATGTGTCTTTAATGCTCATTTCTACAGTGTTCTATTTTATTACCTGTTGTGAGTTTTTCTTGGCTCGTACTGGGTATTTCTTTCGAAATACTCATGTATCTCTCGATGCAGGAATTAAAGTGGAGAAGAACTAGCAAGGTTCGTGTTTGGAGCTCGAAGACGGAAGTTGATAAGATGTGGATTTATTTATCGTTTTTATTTTCTGTTCGGGGAGAACTTATCAGCCTGTGTGCTGAATTTATTTTGATGTTTAATGAATTGTTGACTGGATTATTATAATAGTGTAGTTTGTTTTATTATTTAAGATTTTTTTATAATGGATATTGGTTAAGCATTCTGGAATTGGATCGTATGTGTTGAGAATTCGGTCGCGGCCCGGGTTTCAGCCTCATAACCTTAATTGAGTTAGTGCTTCCGCGCATTATTCGAGGTTTTGAAATTCGAGGCGTGACAGAAAGATAAACAAGTGAAAATGAAAGTTTGTGACATATCTAGGAAGTTCATAGTTTATTAGCCTTCGAGGATTGTATCCACAAATAGTAGACTTTTACTGTTATGCAATAGTAAAAGCTTATTGTTTCATGAGAAAAAGTTTAAATGAGATCGCTCTCATGTAGATTATATGAGGTCAATTCTATTTGTAGTTGTTAGATCTTGATCTGACGGCTACAAATAACTATATGGAACTCACCAACCTCCTGATGTGACACACTCACCTACCCAGTGATTTGATGTCCACCCTTAGATTAGAATCTAATGGCCATAAGATTGGCTTCATGCTCCTTATATGAGAGCAATCTCATGTAAACCGTCCTCTTGTTTCATTTATGTAAGTTAAAAGTCCCGATCAAGAAAGAGGACGAAAATAATAATGGAAAACAAACAAACGATGAAGAAGAAATGACAATTCGAAGATTTTCTAATAAGCTTATAGCTGAATTAACTTTACATTTTTATCGTTGTAGAAAATAGTAAAATTTTACTGTTATCAAAATTGTAAATGTTTACTTTTCTTTGTAATGGATACAAGAGATGACTAAGCCACTCCTAAAAGACAGTAATCAGCAAGAAGAGAAAAAACCACCTTGGTCGGGAACTCAAGATATCACACCTTTTTCCTGCGGAAATACAATCGAATGTCTTGCAAGACCATATGCGACCTCGTATCCTCAACCATGAATATGCTGAAAAGCAACGGACGAAAATGAATATGCAATTTGCCTTCTCAAACAATATGCGGGAGCCTCATATCCCTAGCAAATTTTAATCCCGCCGGCACTTCCGTCACTTCTGCCTTCTTCGCTTCCCCAACCTTCACAACAGTAAAAGTTTTTCTATTTTGTTTATGCAAGTAGTGGAGCTTCCTTCATACAAATTTTTTTGCGGGTATAAAAACAATAAAGTTTTACGATTATAGAATTATCAAAGGTTCTATATTTCTTTATACAAATATCAGTACAATTAGAAGAAGAGAATGAAACTGAAAACAAAAGACAAACAAAGATGCAAAGGAAATGCTAGCTAGCTTGTTACATCTCCGGTATTTAGCTTCCCAATTTTACATGTATAGATGTGAAATAGGAAAGTTTTACTACTCAAAATTGTAAAAGTTTACTATTTAGCTTATGCGGGTAGTAATCCAACTCGAAGATGAGTGTCTCTGGAACATTTTCGCCAAACATTTTGGATGCATTTCAATGTGAATTCCATACTGCCAACAATCTTGAGTTTGTCTCAGTACATCACTCCATGTTCCCCTAAACCTGTTTGGTCACTCGGTCTTCACCAACACCCTTTACTCCTTAGCTAGGCTCCTACTACAGTCGATAGACAATGCAAAAATGATCATGTGCATTCTTTTTTCAGGAATGCACATTAACATTAAGAGGGAGAAAATAAACTCTCAGTGGAGTTCCTGGTGAAGGCATGCTTCTTCTTCATCCCCATCGTCAGCATTCTCGGTTACGACGTCCAGGAGGTGTTTCTCAGAGTTGGAGGCCCGGGCCTTGCTGGAGTTGCTACGGCTCACAAGCGTGCCCAGCATGCCGAGCGCGGCTGAAACTCTAGTCGCTCCCCGATCATTTGTCCTCAGCCAAGGCGATCTGGGCCTCCACAGCCACTACCAAGCGGAGCCTGTACGTGTTCTTTCAGTGGGAGTCCTTGTCTCTCCCAGCAGAGAAGAAGAGATGATGGCCAGATGGATCCCGCTGGCACAGGAAGCAACGCAACACAGAGGAGAGCAGATCTGCAGTCTGGGGAGAAACTGGGAAACAGGAAAAACAGGAGTGGTTTAGAGCAAGGTTTTCAAAACCGGATCGATGGCCGGTCCAGTTGGACCGCGGTCAAACCGTGGTCAAACCGGATTGACCCGGTTTAGGTGTGAGGATGATTAGATATATAATAAATATATGTTTTGGTAAGGCAATTATTACATGTAGACACTAGTAGCCGGGGTGGTTGAAGCGTAGGTACCCCCTCCAGCAGAAGTTATTTAAAAAAAAAAAGAGGATTTCAACCGGTCCGGTTTAAGAGAAAACCGGCCGGTTCAACCAGTCGGTTTTTAGGTTGTCGGTGTGTGTGAACAGCCTGTCCGCCTCTACATTGGTCGTGTTCGTGTCCGTATATCTGACAGACACGGATACGGATATTTCCTCCTCCCCCTTCTTCCCCTCCCTTTCGGCCCTCTACTCCTCTCCGCTCCACCCCTTCCCTCCTCCCTCCGGTGAAAATCTCCCTCTCCTCTCCACCGCCGCCCCCCTCCTCCCCCTCGTCTCCTCCTCCTCCTTCTTCCACCCCCACCCCGTCGCCCTGGCAGGGAGGCACCTCCTTCCTCTTCCTCCACCCCCCCCCCTCCCTTGCGTCTCCTCCTCCTTCTTCCACCCCACTCCTCCGCCCTAAAGGATCTTTTTGGCCGCCACGGTGGCCATGACTGTGAAAGAAGTGGAGGTGTCGTGGAAAGGGCTTACCTTTCGGCAGTGTTGCCCATTGGCAGTAGCGTCCATTGCCGCCACCCCTGCTCCTGCGGATCCCGATCACCGTCACAGCCACTGATGTAGATGGTGTCGCCCTTGTCACCGTCGCAAGTCCATGGTCGTCGCCCACGCCATGCCGCCAAAGGTAAGCCCCTCCTTCCTCCTCGACGCCTCCACCCCAGCCCCTCCCCCCCACATCTCCTCCTTCTTCCACCCCCACCCTGCCGCCCCTCCTCCTCCTCCACGACCACCCCCACGTCTCCGCCGCCCCTCCTCCTCGGACAGACGGTTGTCCGGGGACCCTTGGCCGTGGCCGTGGTCCTCGGACATCTCCTCCTCGGCGTAGACATGGCCACGGACACCTCGGACACAGCCGGCCCCGTGGACACGGGTGTCCTAGAACAGCCCTACTTCTCGTACCAGATTAGAGTATGAATCATGATAAATTTTTCAATGTAGATACGACACCAAGTTGACATGCTTAAATGAAATATGTTATTTCTAAGGCCTACAATTTAGAGTTTAGTACGAAGAATAAACACAATTATGTAATCGGAAGAATGAAATACGTAATTTTTAGGGTTTAAGGAGAGTTTGGTATAGAGAATGCATACAACTAGTTAAACAGAAATATTAAATATGTAGTTTATAGAGTTTAAGGTTATAGTTTAGAATGGAGAATAAACATAACTAGTTAGACAGAAGCATGAAATACATAGTTTCTAGACTTTAGGGATAGGGTTTACCACAAAGAATAAACAAAATTAGTTAGGCATAAAAATTAAATATGCAGATTCTAGGGATTCGGGTAAGGTTTTAGTTTAGAGAATAGAATCCCCTAGTTAGACAGAATAAAAAAAATTAATTTTTAGGGTTTTGGTATGGAAAATATTCACAACTACTTAGATAGAACAATCAAATATATAGTTTTCACAGGGTTAGGGCTAGGATTTAGTATAAAAAATACACACAATTAGTTAGACGAAAGTATTAAATACATAATTTCCAGGGTTGGATTCGGTATAAAAAATAAACACAAGTAGTTAAATGGAATAATCAAATACGTGCTTTTTAGGGTTTAGGGTTAATGTGTCTCTGGTTGATTGGTAACCGCTTGGTGTCGTATCTACACTCAAAAATTTATCCTCAATGGTAGTTATGGGACCCACTAAATGACTTTCAAGTCAAACGGACACCCTGAAATTGTTGGAGCAGTCTAACGGACCTATCCATAATTTTCCCAAGAAAGTATTCAGTGCACTGGCTTGCCACTAGGGATTTGTGAGCTGCTCATTTTGAAAAGGATAATGATATTACTACAGCACTTTCGTACAGCAGTTCCATACACATCCTACTTGGCACCATTCACATCATGGCACATCAGCTCTTCATGTCAGGCTATTGCAGACGTCATTTCAAACTGAACCATGGGTCTGGGTTAGAATTCGAATTCAATTCCAAGAAATGAGTTTGGTCTGGATTTGAATTCGAATTCAAAATTGGAAAGAAATGAGTTTGGTTTTGGAAGAAGCTGAACCGAACCTAAATGCCTGCCGCTTCCCTCCATTACATTTCAGAAGCTTCATCCATGGCGTCGGCGGATGATGCCCTTGCCTCTGACAACTCCGCTACCGAGGACCTTGAAGCCCTCCACCTCCGCTTCCTCGATGCTACCACCCCCCTCTCGACGCCGGTACATCTGCCAGCGCGAACCCTTTTACCTCTCCCCATAGTCTCCAGCGGCGTCAGACTTTTTTCAGCGAAAACCTGGTCTTCCTCCTCTTCCTCCAGGTGTCCATTTTTTGCCGGATCTTCGAGTACGAGGAGAGGGGGTGCAGCGAGCATTGGGTAGTGGCGACAGTCCCTGTTTCAGTGGCCCTAATCCTCTGCCATGAACCTTGCTTATCTCAGCGGCCGTGGAGGGGTTCTGCCATGAGAATGCTCTCTCTTTCTTTTATTGTATAACCAACCTTTATTTATGACGCAAGTTGGCTTTTTTGTTTTAAAAATGTTTCTTCTTTTGAACTTGTCGTTGTTTTGTTTTTCACAAGCGAAATGTTGAATGCTAAAGTGAGAAGCATCGATGAGATTGTTTCTTTACCTTATACTATAGATGAGTTTGATTATTTTGAACTACCTCCTTGGGATGATGATTCTTAGCTATACGATGGGGAGTAAGTTGAACTCTGCTCTTCAAGAAATGCAATTGGAGATGGAGTCTCATGAAGAAAAATTTAAGACCAAGAATAAAAGAGGAAGTGAGTGAATCAAGCAACATAGACTTCAGTGACATTGCAAATTCCATGCAAGCTTTTCTATAAAAATTTTGTAATGTTAATTTAATATTTTTGGTCACATATTTGTTATGTTTTAGTTTAGGTTCTTTGTAGACCTCTTTTGACATTCTGTAAAATAATTTGCATCTCCATGTGCGTTTGATTTTTAACCTATCGCTACCTGCAAGGTTCAACCTTGCTCCTCAAACTCTATTGAAGTAAGTTTTGGTTTAAAAGTTGACTTTCATTTGAAACTTGCGACATTCAGAATGATGTTAAAATTTCAGCTTTGGTAAATTTGTAGAAGTGCTTGTTTTTATTTCATGTTTGCCTCACCAAGAAGGTACTAATCATTTCCCAGCTTTAAGAAGTTTCTTTTCAAAAAAAGTTTCTTTTCACAATTTTATTAGTTTTGTAGTGTGCTAGGTATCACAGAGCTCAATTATATTACAAAAAGAATGTAAGTTTATAATATGGATTCTACTGGAACATTTAACTTCATAATTTTACTGGAATATTTGGGCAACATGACTCTTTTTATGCAAAAAAGAGTAATCCTTTTTCTAAAATAATTCCATTAATTTGACAAATCTACACTTAAAGTTCATTATAAATATCAAAGTTCATAATAAATTCATGGAAACAAGATTCCATCCTTTGATAGAGATTAGAAATTTCTGCATCTTTTGTTAGTCACAATAAAAATAGCAGTTACATTCAAATTTGGACAAACGTCAATCTTTCCTATGGGAAGCATTTCACTCTGCCTTCATGCTTGATATCTTCAAGATCAGCTAGCTCACTTTCAAGTTGTTGAGGAGAAGGAAAAATGGCAGGGAGCTCACTTTCACTCTGCTTTCATGTTTGGTATCTTCACTTTCAACCTACAGTTGAAATATAGATTGATTATGTGGATCGACATGAACAATCAACTAAAATGATCACAAATTTGTATACTTCAAGACAAGAAAAGTTGAAAAATAAAAAACAGTAAAAATTTAATTTGTACTCACACAAAGCTGAACATGATCAACTTTACAAGGAATTTTCGATGGCAAATCAAGCAAGGCAGTTGCTGATCAACTTCTTGATGTGTAGAGGTCTCTAGCTACAAGACGATTGGGAAAAAATGAGAATATGTGAGAACAGTAAACACAGTATTTTGCAAAAGCAAGAAAGATGAGCATTAAGTTTTGATCTCAAAAGTTCAGTTTCCAAATTTCAGCCACTCTATGTTATGGACTCAATTCTGTGCACGTAAAAACTAACCAACATAAGAAATATTTTTTTATCAAAACAATTTGTATTGTTTCTAACCTCGTATAGGCAGTGGAACGAGAAGGAAGCCCCAACTGGAAAAAAAATTGTTGTAAGATTCTAATTTTCGGTCAGGCGTTGGGGTGGACGAAGATCTTAGACAGGGCGGCTGGAGTTGAGGGAGTGGGGGATGATGCTGCAGGCGACGGCAGAGGCGTAGGCAAGGATGGCGAAAACCGCTTGCCCAGCCAAGGGTTCTGGTGTACCCAGAGACCGAGGAGGAGGAGGAAAGAGGGACTGGATAAGAGCGAGGAGGGAAGGGAAGAGAGAGAGGGAGCGGGAGGGCGAAAATTTCAATCGCCCGCCAAAGTTTTCTCAAGCGGGTTGGGTTGGTGGGTAGGTAGGTGGGTTCGGCTGCCACATAGGATGTGTAGGGAACTGCTGTAGGAAAGTGTTGTAATAATATCATGGGATGAGTTTACATGAGATCGTTCTCATATAAGGAGTATGAGGCCAATCTTTATTGCCGTTAGATTTCGATCGGAGGGTGGATATCAAATCAGTGGGTAGGTGAGTGTGTCACATCAAAGAGTGGGTGAGATCATTATGGATATTTATAGCCGTCAGATCAAGATCCAACGGCTACGATTCAAAGTGGCCTCATATAAGCAATATGAGAGCGATCTCATTTAAACTTTTCCCTAATATCATTATCCTTTTGAAAACCGGTGGTGCACACGCAGGGAGTGCACTTCTGCTATTATTAGTTGCCAACCACGAGAGCGCATGCTCCTACCACCTGCAATGTCGATCTTAAGGATCAAAGGCTCCTGTCATGTAGATGCGAATGCCAGGTGCACGAACAAATTCTCAGTGATGGTAGATAGTGCCCAACACAGGGTTGAAATTTTTCTTGATTAAAAAGTGCAGGCACTACTTTTCAAGTAGGAAATTTATAAGGCACAAGATCATCTGTCCACTTGTACTTTCAATGTTCCTTTCCCTTTCCTGGGACACACCACAAAAGCCTTGAGCCCAATCAATTATCAACCTGTAGTCTTTGGGCTTTTTTAAATAAAGAGTACGCAAGACTACATTGGGCTATTCCCGTCACATATGTAAATTGGGCTATTGCCCAAATAGGCCCATATCAAATGGGATATCCGAAATAATCTCTGGTCCGTATTAAAAAAACAATGTAACAATCTGCTGGGCCTTTCCAAGCCCAATCCTCAACCGCAGAGATCTGCAACACAATTCTATTCAGCTCTCTAATCTGTATGCTATGTAATAACTAATTTAACAAATTTATCACCAGACTGGTAAAGAAGAGGATTAGGAGATCATGAACCTTGCTACTGTTAATATCGACAACGATTTGGCAAAGACAGCGTGCACCTACAAGGAGACCCAACGTATCCCTCAAACAAGTAAAATGCCCACACATCACAGTTATCGGATAAGGTATGTTATAGTATTACACAAAATAGGTGACCAACTGAGTAGGGTTTCTAACTCAAGGCATATGTTGCAAGCCAAGCTTTTCTATTGCACGCTCCTTCGGAACCAGAAAATTCTATTAGGCGAGCAAATGTGTTAAATGACAGCAAGTCCTCCAGATATGTACATACTGTTACAAGCTGTGTATCTGGTGGCATACAGCCCTAAGTTGAGTTCCTGATTTTAGTTGCAAATTCACAAAGCCAGTAGTCTACAGAAGGTAATAGTTATCCAGAGAAATTATTTGTTCTTTGTTTAAATGATCCTAGTAACTGTGCAGCACTCTGTGATAGAAGCTGATCCTTCATTTCCTTGTAACTTCGGAGTTCCTCCAGTGCATCTGACGTCTTTCTGGGCATGAAGAATGACGAAGAGCCAACTTGTCCATCAAATTCAGATTTGGAAGACTGAGACATGTAGCTTTGGTCCTGGCGAAGGGGAGGTGCTGTCCTTAGCATGTGTACGAGAATGCCTACAGCAGCATCTTGTGATGTTCTGGAAGAGGGCAAAGCATGGTTGGAACTAGATTCAGGGGCTTCCTTTCCATCAGTGGTCCTGCCACAAGAATTAAGATGGGTAATTATGTGTACAAGAATCTTAAACGAGGGCCTTTCAGTTATGAACATACACAAAGGAAGTTTCTAACAGATGAAAGCATCGTTATACAACCAATAAAATCCTACAGGTTGTAGGGAAAAAAAGTAAAATAAAATCCTACTGAATTTTGGCTAATGCAAACTTGTATAAGAAGATTAAGAAAAGCCATCCTCCTTTCTGCATGCGCAGTGCTGTAGCTAGTTATCACTATAAATGCCTTGCTATCAGCAGTGTAGAGAAGAGAGAGGAACTTTTAGATAACCAGCCGTGACATAATTCATCACAGAGCAGTAAGGAAGTGATGCTAATCCCAAGTACTTGAAATAAACTAATTCTTCAAGATGGTGTCACTGTGACATGGCACCACAGAGACTAAATTTGAAGCAGAAGCAGAGTACAAGGAAAATGTAGTTCTAGAATTAGTCAGGAGCCTTCTCGTAAATTTTGGAAAGTCTTAAGGGAATTTCTTTATACGTGTCAAGTACTCACCAGCTCCACATTGGTTTGATATTCAGTGTTGAACAGATTTCAAACGTTATTTGGTTTAGAAAGCCTACATTAGTGAGAAATCTTGCTATTTTCCAATTAAAGAAAGGGCAGCATAGATCTTCTTTCATTACTAAATACTACCTCCATCCCTTATAAATGGCTCCACTTGGAAATATACTTTGTCTCATATTAATGCTCTAAAACCATCCACCATTCATTTAAACTCACCACTTTTGCAAACGGAGATATTAATGTGTAACAGAGGTAGTATTGCTTTTGGCTTGATTTAGATCACCTAGAACAGAAGGATTGCTGTTTTGAGGTATTAAAAAAAAATTTAGCTCTATCTGAAGGAAGAATTCTACTTTCAAAGTAATGACCCATAAGTTATAAGACCAGTACTGTTACAATTGAGATAATAGGTTACTATTGCAATCTCCCCTCTCGTACCTCTATTCTTCAGTTCTTCTCCTCACGCTTCTGGCAGTTACCACTTTTATTTCCCATTTGCGTTAGACAATGTAGCATAGTACTGTTCATGATACTGTGGCACATGCACAAGCCATTTAGCAACACTGGAATTCATATTATAAGAACTTTGCTTTCATCATCAAGGCAGCTAGGTCCCAGATATCTAAATACTGAATTACTTTGCCATATCACAGGCTGATGTCCCTAGTCATTCCCAGATGTCATTAACAAGAAGACCATACTTGTCTTTTATTATTGGAACCCTACATATATTGTAAAGGAAGGCATGGATAATACTCTATCTTTGACAAATGCCTAATTGTTGTCACTCTTGTCCATACCACCAAATCCACCACAATTGAGTTACATCTATGCACAATCCATACTATAATGCTAACTAGCAACACTGGAATTCAGATTATAAGAACATTGCCTTTATCATCAAGGCAGCTAGGTCCCAGATATCTAAACACTGAATTACTTTGCCATATCACAGGCTGATGTCCCTAGTCATTCCCTGATGTCCTTAATAAGCAGACCATACTTGTCTTTTATTATTGGCATACTTGTCTTTTATTATTGGAACCCTACATATATTGTAAAGGAAGGCATGGATAGTACTCTATCTTTGACAAATGACTAATTGTTGTCACTCTTGTCCATACCACCAAATCCACCACAATTGAGTTACATCTATGCACAAGTATTATTTTTTTATCAGATTCCAAATGTTACAATCAGGTTGTCCAACTAAGATTTAATTTTCACGAGAAGGGTAACTGAATTACTTGTATGATCAAATGAACCTTTGATGCGATACAGAAGAACATGAAATCTATACTTGTTATAAAAAATGAAGGTGTATATAATGCCAACCAATAGATAACAGTCCAGTGCTTCAGCCTGCATGTAAAGCAGATTGTTGACTCGTTTCAATGTTGCAATCAACCCTGATCAACGGCCACTATTTTCTTTTTAAAAAAGATCTTCACAAAGCCTAACACTAGTATGGTTTTCGGGAAAAAACTAGGAAGAGAGATATAAATCAAATAATAAGAATAAAAATTAAGTTGCAACGTTGCAACAACCAAACTTAATACAAAGGTCAATCATGCTCTCTTCACAATCCTGTGAAACACAAATTTATCCACAAAGAATTTGGCCCCTTTCTTATCAATTTCTACTTAAAAACACATACTGTGGATATATGACCCAGCATGCCGGAACTAACCCAAATCAACCAGCCAGATTGACTTCTAAGATGACAAACAAGTCTAGGCTCATTTAAGTAAGTTTTTCAAAACAATAAGCACTTTTACTGAATCACGTCCAACTCATCGCCGTCAAATCGTCACATCAAGTCATAAAAGAAACTTTTTGAAAGAAAAAAAATTGAACATGGATTAGAATAGAGCTTATAACAGTTTAAAGCTTCCAAGTTATACACATTTCAATTTTATGGAGATGAAGGAAATACAGAATATTATGAACTGATGAACCCGGTTAACTAGGCTGGGTAATTTGGTTTCAAGCCAGAAAAAACTATGTGAATTAGTTTCCTTTATTTCTTTTATAAGTTATATTTATATGCAAGTTAGTGTACTTCGTGCATACTTTTTGCAAATGATGTAGTTTTAAAGTACGTTTGAATGCAAAATTAGTAGAATTGTAGAGGGCAACTCTAGAATCAAAAGGTTCCAAAATAAGTAGGAAGACAAAGTGCATTGAATTTAATTTCAAGGAAGGTAGAACTATAGGTAGTGCTTTAGTTGAAATAGATGTGCAAGAAGTGTCAAGGTGTAATCAATTCCGTTAATTAAGATCTATTATCCATAAAGAATGGGATATTGATAGTGATGTGGTGCATAGGATAAATGCGGGTTGGGTACAGTAGAGGGCAGCCTCGGGAGTTTTTTGTGACAGCTGTGTTCCAAAAAAGGCTTAAAGGCAAGTTCTATAGGACAACCATTAGGCCTGCAATAGTCTATAGACAAGTACAGAAGTCATATAGATAAGTTGAATGTAGCCAAAATGAGAATGCTAAGGTAGACGAGTGGGATAACTAGGAGAAATAGGATTAAAAATGAATATATTTACGAGAGTTTAGGGGTAACTCATTTAGGATAGAAGTTGAGGGAATGTAGGTTGCGTTGGTATGGGCATATGCAAAGAAGACCGATAGATATCCCTCTGAGAAGATTAGAAGGGATGCATGTAAATGAAGCAAAAGAGGGAGAGGGAGACCTAAGAGAACTTGGATGGTGTTAATTCCAAATAGTTGGGTAAAGACGCTACTTGATTATGATAATGATTATGACTTATCCTTGTCTATTTAAGACTAGTTCAATAATACATTATTCACAATCAATAAGCTGGAAGATTTGTACGAAAATGAGTAATCACTTCATCTATAATTAGCCCTAAAAGATGAGTAGGATCATAAATTGATAATTGTATTCTATAGAGTGGGAAAAAGTAAAGTGCAGTAAGGGTTTAGCAATAATGGGAACTGGTAAAAAATATTTACACATACTAAGGAAGACATGTTGACATAATTGGGTTTTTTTTTGTTGCCTACACATCATTAATTGAGTTTAACCTATAGACTAACTCACACAAGACTGCAGCACTATCAATAATTTTCTAGATAGAGCAACAATTTTCTTCTTTCCTTACAAAATCCTCCTTATCATCCCTCATCATTTGCCACCATCAAATTATGCACCCTTTCATCTGTCAAGGACTCAAGAAGCTATTTTCATTATCTCATCGTGAGAAAGTTAGTAAGGGATGTACGCACTCAGCTATCCTTTCCAGAATGGTTATTGGACTTTGTTAGAACCCAGCACTATCCAGACTCAAGAGATTATGACTTTCTTGGATGTGCACAAACCAACTCTTCTATCTTCCATTCCGGTCACCTATGGATGACTCACACCTACAGTAAATTCAATTATGAGTTGCCGTGGTATTTTCTGCACCAGCATCATTCTACCGTGGTACACCTTTCTTGCTATAAACAATGGCCTCCTCACAAATAATAACCTCAAGCAAGGCAAATTCCACCTGCCAAATATGTGCATCTTATGTCGGGGTAAGGAGGAAACACGGAATCATCATTTCTTTGCATGCCTTTTTCTAAGTTTGTAAGGAAGTTCATCCTTGAAAAAAGCCATGTTATGAAGATGCATTGGATTTTGAAGGTGAAATAAATTGGCTGCTTAACTTTGTGCGTATCAATAAGTGTGCAGCAATTCGTCTAAAAGTTATTTACTCGGTCTACGCAATAGGAACATAAGAATCCTCGATGACAAGAACAAGTCACATCCTTCTACTACTTATGTCATCATCAAGCAAGTCAGACTCATAATAGACTCTTTCAGTCTTCAATAGAAGATCCTTGATAAGTGGTCGTCCGAAAGACTAGTTCATTTCATGTTTTAATATAGCCTCTGTGGCTTTTGTATCGCCTTTGGCATTTTTTTGTTGTTTTAGAGATAGGATTGGGGAGTCATAATCTCTGTTTTCCTGTTTCCTCCTTTTTTGGTCACATTACCCAAAAGAAAAGGATAAGTGGCACTACCCTTAGCGCATACAAAAAAGCACCTATGCACAAAAAGTCCTTTTGTCACTGCAATCAGCCATTTGCGAAGAACACATTTTTCGGAAAACAATAACAGTTGCCACTTGATTATGTATAACACAGAAATGCTTCAGATATACTACTAACTGAAATTCTTGAACTCGACATATAGATGCACAACTAAACAACGTATATAAAATTCTCAACTGGAATCACATGTTAACCATCAAAGCCAACAAAGTGGACCCAACAGCTTTAATCATTATTTTCCAATCAGCAACTAATCCCAGTGCCATATAATAACCATAATTAATGATGGAAGCAACAATAGGCAAAAACATAATCAAGGCTATCAAATAAACCAGAGAACTTAACTCCCTAGTTCCTAGTCCCAGAGATTACAAAATATTGAAAAGACAAGATTTTTTCCACTTTTATTGCCTTCTGTACATCTTTCAAATTTTGAATGCAAGAAAAATCATAATTCAGCTAGCTGTTGTCAACATATGATGTCATTCTATAATAGCTTAAATTCAACTAGTATGCACCTTAACAAACTTCAAGTTACGTCTTCCCAAGTATAATGGCAATATCAATATAACCACCATAATATTGTGACATTATCAATACTGACTAATAAAAAAAACAGTAAATATCAAAACAATGGTGAAGAACATACCTATTGTAAGTATCTGCACTATCAACATCATCTACAGCAAAAGGACATGAGAATTCAGAGTCATCTAAGTCATCTTGGAAAGAAAGTCTGCTTGAGCTCCTTGAAAAGCCAATCCTAGGTGAACCACTGGAAGACACCACCCCCGAAAACCGCCCTGAGTCATCTTTACTGTCTTTCACCTTCAATGAAATTCAAGGAATTAAGACACATGCAAACAGAATGTGACACCAAAACTCAGCATTGAAATTTCAAATACCTTTTGGCCGATGTATCCTGGAAAGTTCGGACTCCCAGAGTAATGCTCAACTCCTCTTAACCCCTCCAACTTCCTGAATGATCGGCTTCCAGACGGAGAACCAGAGGAGGTCTCACCCTTCGAGCTCCTGGGAGATGGAGGAGGCAGAAACTGCTTATTTGGATCTGATAAGTTAGGACTTAAATATCTATAGCCCTTCCCCATCATAGGAAGGGGGATATTTACAGGCGTACTTTCAGACCGCAACCGCGCCTGAAGGGGACTATTAGAAGGCGATAGATGCGCCGAAGGCGATGGAGAAGGGGACAGCGAGAAGGGCGGGGAAAGCCTATGATCATCGAAGCTCATTGCCTTCTTATGAACCATAGGCCGGTAATTCGAAAGCCTATGCCCACCAATGTCCGGAGGCGAATTCTGATACTCGGGCGGCGGAGGCGTAAAATACGGCGGTGGAGAAGCACTGTAAGTATAATTTGCAGCAGGCCCAGGTTGGTGAATTCCACTTGACCAACTATGCGGTCGATCAAATGGGGATGAAGAAGGTGATCTGTAACCTCTTTGAGAGTACGACGCGCCACCTCTGGCACTTCTGTCATTCGCCGAAGGGAAGACCTTCAGCGGCTCCGCCGCTGGACTGCCTACATAGTCTGCAATAATCTGAGGCGGGTACGAGCTCGAAGACTCTAAATTCAAATCCGCCAATGTGGCGCGATACGTCACAGAGACGGACACTCGACCATATGCAGTCTCCACCGGCGCAAAGCTCTGCACCTTCAACTCCTCCTCCTCTGCCCGCGTGAACGGCTCGCAGAAGGACGATACCTTGTAACTCAGATCGAAATCGCAAGCTCGGCTCGATGAATTCAGCATCCTAAACACTCTATAAGTCGGCAAAAGCCGCAACATTGAATGCAGAGATCTAATCAGTATAATTGACTTCTTGTACATCTTCTTATACAATGCCGCTCCGCCTTCCCCGCCGCCTGCCACGACCGGAGCCAAACCCGCCCTCGATTGCTCATACTGAATCACCCACCTCTCCACCACCGTCTCCTTCACCGCCCGCTGCGCGTTAAACCGGTCCACCACCCCCGCCAACTCCGCCCCCGCCTCCTGGACCAGCATAACATCTATAACCATCGGATCAACAATACTCCGGTGCCAGAAATTCAGACTCTCCAGCGCCGCAGGAGGCTCACCAAGCGCCAAATTGAACCACTTGTCCCTCCTCCGCGCCGCTGCCGCACCCGCCTTGTCCTCCCCACCCCCCCGGGTTGCAACAGAACGGAGAGACGGAATCCTAGAGTCCAGAATCACGTGCAGCGCCTTGAGAAGGAACTGGGAGATGATCTGCTCCGTCCGAGAGCACTCCATGTGAGGAGCCATATCTCTGTATCCACAAAGAACCGATCTTTATCCTAGCTAGCGTAGAAAAAGGCCGGAACCGGACAAGGGTCGATCGCCATTGGATCTGATCGGAACAAAGGCCAGAGCTTTCATGACGAGAAGGCGATCAAATGGTATCGGCAGACTGGTCGTGCAAAGGGGAGCCTGGAACTGGGGGAGGAGACGGAAAGGGTTGGGGATTGGGGGTAGCCATGGAAGAAAGGTGGGAGCTTTTTGGAGAGGGATTGGCGTAGAAGGAGAAGCGTGGAGGAGATGGACTTCTGGTGGAACTAGGCAAGGGAGGGAGGAGACCAACGAAGCGGAGGAGGCGTGGGATTATATTAAATGGAATTGAGATTAAGAAGGTGATTAATTAAGGAACCCTCCGCCTGAGTTTTTGCTTGCTTCAAGTTACATGGACAATCTAAGTTATTTCTCGGAAAATTTCTCATGTGCACAATAATTGGATTTTGGTGGGTCTTCTCACTGGACGGCGCGCACACTATAAACGTGTGCTCTATTAAATTGGTGCCAAACAGTATGAACCGTTGATCTTAAAAATCGACGGCTCCTATAAAAGTGGCATACAATATAACCTAAACTGCCCGTTGTACCCAATAATCTCTCCTTCTCGGTTAGTTGGCAGGTTGTGTTTTTATGACCGCGAATATGTGTATATAAGCAAATCTTTTTTTTATACGGAACATATCAATACTAATTAAAGGTAGTACAAGACCTAGCGAGGAAAAGGTTGCGAGAAACCATGCATGCATCTAGCTAATTCGCCCCCCTACACTAAAATCAGAGCACGACACGGAATATCCGATTGCGTAAAAGACACATAGAGAACCACTTTGTGACATAGAATGCCTCCAAACTCCAACTCCACTAGACGTTGCCAAGTTGTTGCCTGTATAATTTTTTAGCGCCTATAGCCAATCGGGCTCCACGACGACCCAAAAAATTAGTCTCTCCACCGGGAAGTGGTAGGAGACCATAATCTTATAGATTTCTCCATCGTCATCCCAACTGAGATGAATCCGCCGCCTGGTTCCGGGGCGGCGCAGACCACAGAGTGCTCCCATTCCAACCCTGAAATCATCGACCTTAACGCCCAAACTACCCATCAATAACACTTCCCAAAAAGAATGACCATAAAATTCCTAGCAAAATCATACTAGCCCAAACAGGTGCACAGAAAGTTGATGCACCAGAGGAGGCAGTAGCAAGAGGGAGGGCCAGCTTCTTGGCCACTGCCAGGGCAAACCCATGCTCCACCACAAAGTCTTCTGCCGCTCCAACGCCCTAACACTTTCCACATATATACATGGGGAACCTACCCATAGTACTACACATAATGTAAAGATAACTAGTCGGTGACCGGGGGGTGGATCGGAGGGGAGTGATGGAAGAAGAGAGAAAGGATGGAAATGGAGATGGAGGGCAAGAGGTGAAGAGGGGTGGGAGAGAATGGAATGGGTAGAAGGGGAAGGAAACCCCCGGTCTCGGCTGGGAGAGAACAGGCAGACGATGGGGCAGCCAAGGAAGCCCCACGGGGGGGGGGGGGGACCCATCAACTAAGAGCTTTCCCCCGAGAGGGGAGGACGGTGTGGTGGGGATGCAGCTGCGGGAAAAACTGCCGGGCCATAGGCCACTAAATTTGACTGATTTTCAAATGCTACTAGGATTTTCCGGAGTATTATTCTTTTTCTCATTTTTTTTGGCAGAAGCAAGCAAGCAATTGGAAGAATAGATTTGAAAAGAGGAAACTAGTTAGTTTTGCGTTTTGATTGGCAGAAGCGGAGGTCTTACGTTCGAACCCGCTCCGTTGACCATTTATCGGGGATTATATCCCGATTTATCAGGTGCATATTAGGTACTTTGTATGGGATTGGCAGCAGGATACGGTGAGGCTAGTTGCCTTGGTCCTCTAGTTGGGTCCTAAGGTCTCGACGCCCCTTGTTATCGAAAAAAAAAAGAATAGAGAGCTAATAAACATTATATTTTTTATGGAAGCTAAGTACCCAATATTGGCAGAATCATTTTTTCAGTTCCATTTTTTTTTTGTTAATGAGCTTATTAAAAAATTTAGTGTCGAATTAAATGTTGGATTAGTTTATTTATGAGTCCTTTTTGACCAATTTTGGGATGTGTCAGAGAAGTTTGTTAAAATGAAACATTCTAGAAAACCTCTACATCCTTCTTCCATTTAAGTTAAATGAATTCGGGAGTCGTAGGGCACTATGAGCCATTGGATCAACGTCCCACCCCGCACTATTAATCCAGAGCAGGTGGGTTATTCAAATGCACCCATCCACCGTCAAATTGAAAATCGACATCCGCAATGTCGTAGCACATGCTAATTGGTGTGAGTTCGAGCTCATGCTAACAACCACTCTATTTCCAAGGAAAATGATAATAGTACTCCTAATCTATTCACCAAACCCATATAAACTGCACGAGCCAAGTCATCTTGAGCTGTCAGTAGGTGTAATTTCAGTGGGTAGGTGAGCTTGAATCATCACCCGCCCTTAGAGCCACCAGATCAAAATCCGACAGCTTAAGATTACTTCGGCTCAGGCAAACTGCATGAAACGAGTCTCACTTAGGGGCCATTTGGGGCGTGATAAAAAGCAAAACATCCACAGTTTATTTCACTATTCATTTCATGTTTTTTCACTTTTAGCTGAAACACCTCAGGACGTGTTTCAGCCTTAAAGTGAAAAAAACCTAAATGCTACACTGGAAGTGAAATATCTACTGTAGATATTCTGATTTTTCACTCCCCGAACGGCCCCTTAAACTTTTCCCTTTTTATAAAAGTAAAGAAGTGAACCAATTCAAATTTATGAGTATCAAACCCACAATAATAATAGGGGTGCATGCTAAAACTCAATGGATCATAACGAGGTGAACTAATTTAGTGTTATCTCCAATTATAAAAAAATTTAGTGTTATCTCCCACAAATTAAATAGATGTTAAACCTTAATGGATCATTAACAAGAAGATTAAACCTTGAATGACCAAGTGAAAATAATGGTCATGGCTTGGGATACCATAGACAAATATAAGTTAGGGGGAAGGTACATGAAAAGGACTAGAAAAGCACATCAACCTTTTTTGTCGCTTTCAGCATAAATGGTCCCTCCCTTTCATTGTACTGTTGTGGACGATATGGGCTCTTAGTTCTGGAGCCCATGATAGGGGAAGCCCATATAACATGGACCGAGGTTGTACCAGTATCGTCCTTTTAATATACATGTAAGAGCGTACTTCTCTTCATCTTTTTTGTGCTAAGAATCTCTACGGGTTACCTAACAGCAATCTTTTTCTATTTGCCCAGTAATGTGTTTTTTAATGGCTAACTACAATCATTTCCTGTATTGTAATGTGTAATCAAAATGATGACTATATCATGGTTCTAATTGGGGAAATGTACTAGAACATTGAAGCCCGTGTATCAAATGTAATACTAGACATCCTCTCAAAATAAAAATAAAACGTGTAAATTGACAAACCATTTTGTTTTTTCTGATATATCATGAGAGCATGTTAATTAACACAAAAAACAGTGTTCCCACGGAGTATTACTGCCAAAACTATAGCAAGAAAAAGAAAAAAGACAACCATAAAAGCATGCCGTCTCTCAATGGATCTCTCTTTCTTTCTACAAAGGCACAATTGGCACTAAAAGCTTGCTAAGCTTCCACTTCGCTGCCCAACCATTAGAAGAAACCCACTTGACCCCGAACCTTATGAGACTGCAAAAGAACCACGTAAATGTACGCACCCTTTTCCCTCGCCAGAACTTGGGGAGGACGATGTTGCAATGAAATCACCAACCACGGAGAAATACACATTAATCTCCTACCAAATCACAAAAAACGACCCTTATGAGGCAAAAGATAGTGACCACTACATAAAAATTGGGCTATAGCGACGGTATAGCTATGACGGACTGGGAGGAAAGAGGCGGATGGTGAGACTGCTATAACTATGAACGCCATCAATAGTGTTACCCTCATCTCTTCCTCTTGGCATGCTACATTTATGTACACTCTCAATATCGCAAAGTTGTGGCATTTTGAGCATAACCCTCCTCCCCGACCCACCACGCTAACTCTAGGTCATCTCTATTCCCATGTTTGTTTTCATTGCACTTAGGGGCCGTTTGGAGAGTGAAAAATCAGCTCCATCCAGCTGAAAAAATTAATCCAGCTAGTTAAGGATTTTTGGGATAATCCACTAACTAGTTGAAACACCTCAACCAGCTGGATTTTTTCAGCCGGATGGAGCTGATTTTTCACGCTCCAAACGACCCCTGAAGCAGATAGAAACTTTCTCCACTCGATCGGTTGGAGAGTATCGAGCCTCAAAACAAAGATTGATCTCTAAATGCACTGGACATTAAATTTACTTGATCGTGCGTTTCATGATGTCACTACCAATTAACCTTGGCCAAAACATATTGTGACCTACTACGAAGCTCCTAATCAGGGCATCTACACTCCTAGCACATGACATGGGGTTATTTTTCAATCCATCTACGCATCTAATAGTGGACCTTTCATCCAAGGGTCTATATTATAAAGTATGACCAGGGTAATGGAGCTTAGTTTGTGAATATTACGAAGGTAGAAGTTCTTTCTTATCTTTTGCTAAATGATTAGTTAGAAGTTTTTGAGGTAGCTTTTCCACTTACATTTGTAACCTGGCCCATCACTCCACCTCATACATTGGACAAATCCACAATCCAAACTGAAACTTCAGTTTCAGCTGAGCTAGGCAACAATAATTGCCATCAAACATATAGTAACCAAAAGACTGGTGGATGATGAAGTCATGAAAACCAACTATTCAACCCCCCACTGCCTCTCAATTTATAGCTCAAAAGGGTCCCAACACCAACTCTTTCTCATCCAGTAATCAAATTCTCAACCCCCACTGCCTCTCAATTTGTAGCTCAAAAGGGTTCCAACACCATCTCTCTCTAATTAGTAATCAAATTCTCAGACACCTTGTTTCTACAAGATATATCCACTTTCTTCATCTTGTATAGGATACAATTTCATAAGCACCTAGCCAAAGCCCGGCCCATCGTTGATTCCTTTCACCCTCGTTGATAATTCATTAAGATGGTCAGGTTGCTGCCTTGAAGGAGAGGTCCCAAGTTAGAATTCCCAAGGCCACCAACAGGGATTGTACCCGGACTTATCCGGTGTATATGTTGTGTGGGGCATGTACGCAACCCTGTACCCGGACTTATCCGGTGTGTATGATGTGTGGGACATGTATGCAACCGAGGGGATTAGTTGCCCTAGGTGAACTAAAAAATCTGGTTGCCCTGCCCCCTTCTAGTCAGATCCTACGTTGTATAAATTAGAAAGAGCATTAATTTTCAACATACAAAAAATCAAACAAAACGATACTAGGAAAAAGATACTTGAAAACATTAATTTTCACGGCCGTCGGGCACCTCGAGCCGGCGGGCCGACCGAACTTGAATCAGGACAGCAGAACCATATTTGGCAGCTAAAGAACGGGGCTGATTTCATACATTTGTGCTAAGACGATAATGGCCTTCATTATCTGCCCACAGAAAACTGAATCCAGCGGCTGAAACTGCCGGAAATTTACAGATGGAGCCCACATATTTCAAGGGCATTTTCGTCTCTAGAGCAAAATTACCATGTCTCCCTTCATTTTAGGCTCTTTACCTCCAAAGACGATGAGCTCAGTCCAAGGCTATTCTCGTCATTTCCCATCAAGGTTCCTCCACCCTCACAGCAGTAAGCGCCACCGCCTGTGCCTCCGCCGCCGGGGACCTTTCCGAATCGGACATGGGCTTTTCGGGAGAGGCCTGCAGGCAGGAGGTCCGGCAGGTGGGGCAGGACGGACGGGCGGAGAGCCACCCCTCGATGCACTTGTCGTGGAACCCGTGCTTACACTTGGGCAGGACCCGAACACGCTCGCCGTCGACAAACTCCGATAGACATATCGCGCACTCGGCCTCCGCCCCGGCCAGCCTCATCCCGGACGAGTACACCAGCGCCGGTACCGCCGGCACCAGATGGACAGGCTTGACGTCGACGCCGGTCCGTGGCTGGCCAGAGCCGTCCTCCTCATCCCGGCGGCGACGGAGGATGTAGCGGATGGCGGCGTGGAGGGAGAGGGCGCAGATGAGAGCGCACACGAGGACAATAAGGATGGTGGCTAGGTTCGTGTCGAAGTCGCCCGCGTTGCGGTAGGGGAACCACCTGTCCGTCTTGGGGGTGGCTGAGCCACCGGCGGAGGAGGGTGGTGGCGGAGGAGGAGATGTCATGGCCTATGGGGTGTTGTTTGGCTTGGGTGTAACTCTGTTTGTGTAACCGAGGCTTGGAATTTATAGAGGGAGGAGCTGAGACATGTGGTTGGTGCAGGTGGTGTAACGACTATGCTTTGGTACATATGTATGTCTACAACGTTTACACCTCATGACCATTTAAACGCCAAACAAGCCTTCATACCTTCTAAGAGATCATACCACAATGTAAAAATTTCCGTGACAAGTTTGAGTTTTGTTAGATGCTTTGCCTATCCTTGATGCATAACTTGGTCGATATAGCCAAGGATTCGGTGTACGCCAAAGCAATCCATTGGATCATGATCTGATGATGCATATGTTACAAGGGGCATGTTTTTATATTAAAATACACGCTGTTGGATTGAAATTCTACGATCGATGAGCCAAGCCGCATACTGATTAGGAGACTCTTCTGTATGTTTGATGGAATGTAAGATGAATGAGACAATAAATGCAGCTGCGAATTTAGTTAGTGATCAGGCGATAGCATTAGGAATTTAGGTTATATGTTAGATGGAATGTGAGATGAATGAGACAATAAATGCAGCTGCGAATTTAGTTCGTGATCAGGCGATAGCATTAGGAATTTAGGTTACGTAAAGCAGGTTTTTTCGATTTGGAAAGGGATTCTGACATTCTCCTTTATGCTCTTTTAGAGCTTCTTTTGGAATTTGGAGGTGTGGTGGAATGGTGAAAATGTATGAGCATTGAAGACTAGTAGATGTAGAAGGAAAGAAATGCATGTATAAATGCAGAAAAAGAAGATCAGCTGAAAAAGACAACTGGTTTTGCATTAATAGATGCATGCATGGCTGTTTAGAACGGTCTTAACAAGACAAAGAAAAAGGTGGCTTAGAATGGAATGATTAGCAGGAAGCACGGGTAAACTTTCGGGCCACGGAAACATAGGGCTTCTGGAATAGGAAGGTAATTAATTAGTCAGCGCTGCCATCGGCCTGCATTGTACACCATGCGTATATAAACAAGACTCATTGTACATTATATATATATATATATATATAGAATCGTTGTACACTTTGTTAACATGAGCGTCCCTCTATTTCTACATGCAAATGTTCAATTAATATACCATAAATCTTTTTTAATTCATTTGGTAATCAACTGTAAAAGGTGTCTGGAGGGAGTAAAAGTTTTTCACGTTGGCAGCTGGGACAGCCGTCTAGGTCCGAACCCCAAAGGTGACGATTACCGGGGGCAGAGCGAAGTACACGCGTTAAGAGAGAGAGGGGGCATACGTTGAAGTGGTCTCTTCTGCATGGGGCATTATGCCGGTATATGGAGAGGTTATTAGGCATCTGCGAAGGGCAGTGACGGTGCACGTGAACTAGAACTCTGAGTCTGACCATTCAAAGTACACACGCACATTTTGGGTGATCCTTTTCAGTACCCTACAAATTGTGCGTGTACACCCAAGGGTTGGTAAAAATTATATTTTTTAACATATTTAGTAACACCTTAATGTTACATTTTGATAATAGATGGCGGCTGATAAAATCTTAATATTTGATAGTAATATTCCACTGATAACAGCTCAATTGAGTTCACCATTATATACCTGACCGTAAGGTCTTATTATCAGTATTCTCATTATATGATGGTAGAATCTTATTAATAAAATTGTGAATGAGAATATTGTAATATTACTCAGTAACTTATAAAAAAAATTTAGGCGCTGCTGAGCACTTGGTGTTATTAAGGGCCCGTTTGGTTGGCCTTTGGGGAAATCTCCCAAAGAAGTCACATGAGCTTCTTGCAATGGCACTTGATGTAATTTCTGAAAACTGACAATGGTACTTTTAAAAAAAAAACAACAGAAACAGAGCCATCATGATTTAAAACAGCCCCTGTCAGTTTTTGAAAATTACACCACATACCATCATTACTTAAATTCCAAACCAAACACCAATTCTACTTCATTTTGAAAATCCAACTTCACTACTTCTAAAAGTCATAACCAAACGGACCCTAAAAAAAATTGGAGTGCTGAAAAGCATCACCCTGCAACAGTTACTAGATCTGTGACTCTTGCCCTACATCTGACACTCTGCCTTGAAAGGTTAGTACGCCCATACGTGTCACGTGCATGGTGGGGCGACACTGCTTCGCCATGTACGTGGCAAAAGCTGAATTTTCCCTATCCATGCATGGTGTGAGGTTGATACTGGAGTTCTGTTTGCCGTAGCTCACGTGTGCATCGTGGGAAAAAAAAATTTCTATCCGTCTCCAATAACCGCCGTATTTCTGCCATCATACGGAGTCTCATGAGGATTAAAAGCGCACATTCTATTGTACGCTCCAGCAAAAAGGTCAGTATCATTGGTCCAATATTAATAGACTGGCGGATAACATGGATCGCAGATGGAAAATGCTTCCCACGAGCACTTTGGGCTGTTGAATTTTCATCTTGCAGCGTGCATTAAGGGTAAACATGCAGGTTTGAGTCACCCCGCTCTCTCCCTGACACATAATCCGAAGCTTATTTTTACTTTTCTCTACATTTTTGGGCTACATTTTACCTACATATTATAAGTAGGAAGATATTTGGGATGTGTGTGTAGTAAAATTATAGGCAAAAGCCCATGGGTAGACATTGGATCGGACTGTAGGCAGGTAATTCAAAACCCACCTTCCCCCTGATTTGACACTTAGGGGCCGTTTGGGGCGTGATTAAAAGTAAAACATCCAGATGGGATGTTTTGCTACACTGTAGCATATGGATATTTTATATATCCAGCTGAAACACCTCAGGACGTGTTTCAGCTGGATATAAAAATCCACCTGGATGCTACAGTTTTTATCCAGAATCCAGTCTGGATGTTTTGCAATAATCACGCCCCAAACGGCCCCTTAATCACTGATGAAAAGCAATAGGCGCATGTTGTTATGAGTGCGCTAGATGCATGTAAACGGGAATACAGGACTCAATTTGATAGGGCATTCGCCTCCCAAATATATGGGCACTATTGGATCTAAAATAGACACCGTGCGCTACCTAAGATATTTATTTATACTTTTCCTATTTGATTAATGAATGATAATTTGAAAATAAATGTGCTTTCTTATAAGACGTAAATGTTAATAATAACTATTGAGGAGTTAATGCGCATAAATGTGTGCTCGCTATGCCTTTATTAAATGTCACACTGTATTAAAGAGCCCATTCCTGCTAGCTCACAAAGTTACAAACGAAATCAAAATAGCTCACTTCCCTGCCTAACACGACAAAAAGACCAGCTCACAGGCCACAACGTTCCCTTATGAACACGGCAATGATATAATTGTGCCCTTAATACTCTTTCTGCCGTGCTCAAGGCCTCAAACGAGGCAAACTTCTCAATTATTAGTCTCTAAAATTACAAAGTTAAAAACTTCCTATGGTGGCATTAATGACATCCTAGTAACTGAGGACCATTATTCGAAGCAAATGGCAATAGCCATTATGTTTTTACTTGGAAGAGCAGGCACTCCAATCTTCAGAGTTCTTTCAAAAAATAGAAATACAAAAATTGTAACTACCCGTGTGATGTATGGAGAAGGTCGGTTTGAATCACCCGCCCACCGATGCGCAAGGCGGACTACAGCCATATACGGTTGACTCACATTAGCCCCTGAAACCGCTAACTTCTATACAAACGTTTTAGTGCCCGTTGAAAAGAAAAAGAAAGTTAAAACGCCCTGATTTGTCCCTTTCGGGCTTTATCCAGTTAGAAGAAGCTTTTGGATACGTCTGCAAGGCCCAGCCCAAATGTTGTCAGAGAAAAACCGACGTTTCCGTCACATGTCCATGGAAGATCCAGCCCACCGGGGCCCGCTTCAGTTATGGAATATCCAGCCCACATGGCCCACGTTGGCGCCGAGTCCCGTTCTTATCCGTCCTTAGTTATCCACTTATCCTAGTCCCTCCACGTTGAGGGGAATGGGTAATTGCTGGATGGGTGGGTTGGTGGTGGGCTTTGAAGAGGTGGTCCACAGCCGGGAGGGCCCAGCCAACAGACTGCTTGTGGGGTGATCATCAAATCACCAAACTGTTTCGCTCTTCTTCCGGCTGAATTGAAGTGTTATATATAAACGAGTGTTCCTCTCAAGCTGGAGGAATTATTAGGTATAAGTGGCACACTACTCTAGGGTGCTTGGGAGTCGTTGATATCCTAGATCGATGGTGCGCACACTATGCAGCTGTTTGGCATACACCTGACGTGGTCAGGCCGTTGTACTACCTCAATTTCTCCTCAAGCTGGTCAAATGAATGACAGTACTAAGGGTGTTGTTTGGGAGGCCATTTCCCACTTCATTTCCTACCATTTCTCATCATTTCCAACTAAAAATTGTTTAGGAGGCGATTTACATTTTCATTTACATTTACATTTAGTAGGTAAATGATCATAATGGTCATTTTTATTCTCCATAGGACCTTCACTTGTCAAATGGGTTTTTAAATGAGAATCTTGTGACGAATGACCATAATTTCCCTTCTATCATTTATGTCTTCTTTTTGAATCCCCAAAACCCATGCTTCAATTATTGAATGAAAATAAATTTTTTTTCCTTTCTTAAGATCTTCAAATGGCCTCCCAATCAGCCCCTACTAGCTTGTGGAGTATATAATTTCCAAAGCAGATAAGTGTACACCGAATATGTACACTAATTCACAACTCTAGCACTTCTTTACCAAAAAAAAAACTCTAGGACATCAACCCTGACATACACACTCAACTTGTCCTCTGATTACACGTTGGAATTGGAGTCCATTCTGTGTGTTGGGGGCGTGAGCCGGCTAAACGTGGGGTGGTGAACTCACATCCTATAAGAACTCTGAATCAATTTAAATTGGTCAAATGATCGAACAATTCGGCCATGCATCCAATTCTAAGCGTACTCACAAGCTAGGCCCGTGCCAAGGCCAGGACCAGTCCGCGGCCTGATCTGAAAGGCAAAAACACCCCATTTCTTTTATGTTTATGCAAAAAGAACCCCATTTCAAAGAGTCCTATGGTATATACATTGTTAATTTTCATAATAAATCAATAATTCTTTATGGGATTAATAATTTTTTACATATATTTTTTAAGTTATTTTTATGGTTTTTGAAGTCATTTTAAGTTTGTGTACACCGCCTTTACTAGGTGAAAAGAAGGGGATGGTGAATGAAGGAGAAATATGGTTTTATTAATAAAGAGAATGGATAAATTTTTCATAACTCATGAGGGTTAAGTGTAATTTCATCGTAATTTATAGGGTAAATTACACTTGATTTCTATGAATTATGGTGAAATTACACTTAACCCTTATAAATTATGAAAATATGCTCTTAACCTATATGCAACTTAATTGTCAAATGATTTTACCCCTGATAGGTTCTAATTTTACTTCAATTTTAGGGTCTATGGTAGCCATGAAGACCATGACAAGTAGCTAATTTTTCAAACATTAGGGAAAGAAAGGCCAACGCATTATCATTGTCAAATAATATTATATATATATATATATAAAATTTAAATGAAATAGCTCTCATATAGCTTATATGATGCCAATTCAAATCGTGGTCGTTGGATGTCACACCCCAAATTTTCAATCATCGATTAGAGCACGAAAGCAACCAATCAAATACAGTCAGGAGGTCAGAAACTCGGGGAGTGGTCGAATACTCGATCGATCGCAACCCAATTATTAAATTGGAATGTGCATTATCAATATGATAGAATAATATCCAAGTATTCAATCTTAACATAATATATCAATCAAATAATCAATAATCCAAATATCAAGTTCCTAGCACACATGCCAGCTAGTCTAATAAAAGCAATCATAAATAAAATTCAAAAGAATCTTCTACTTCGAGCTTCAGTCATCCATAGCAGCTCTAGCAATTTACCTGCTTAGCTTTACTCTCTTTTTATTCCTGCATCAAATGATGCGTGAGTATTCTGAAAGAAATACCCAGTAGGATGCTAAAAACCCTACAGATAAAAGGAATGAAAAATGTACATGCATCACGTTCTAGTGAAGAATTTCAAAGTTCAACAGAATCATGAATTGAAAATACAGTGTTTACCTTACCAGAATATCGACCATACTCAAAGACAACAACAGTTCATGGTATGGATGGAATAATCATTCAAGACTCCGAATGTTCATTGTGTAGGGAGAAAGTAACAATATGTTCAGACTCCACACATCCATTGTGTAAGGAGATGTCAACTTCTGCTCTCAGATCAGTTCACTTCCCCTATGGACTTTTATACCAGAACATCCTAGAGGTTCTTCAGAGGAACCCGGCCATGCGTCTAGGGATGCTGGATCTATCGGTGCTTACGGACACAATGGGCGAAGACTGCAGACCTTTTGTAATATTATATAGTCTAATAACGTATGTGTGCCTTCATTGGCTAAACTACAGAGGTTCATAATAAATTAGATATCACTATGGATCTAGCTATGGCTTGTTAGCATACTATGATTTTTACCTCGGAGAGTTTCCATTAATAACCCTTAGTGGAAGAAAATAGTTTTCAAGAAACTGAATGCCAATTTACAATGACAGAGGTTGTATCAAAATCACTCGAGATTCTCATCTTTCACGGAATGACTCTCATAGGAGTACCAATGAGATTTTAATATCTCAATCAGTAATCAACTCATTAGAGGAATGATGAATAGAATTTCTCAATCAACGGTGGACTCACCAACGGAGTAATCATGAAGATAATTCCTTCTTGAACCTCAATCAACTCGTATGAGATATAACAATAGATTTAACTTATCCAATATATTCTCTGTGCATAGCCCTATATAGGAATTCTCAACACTGACTGTAGACTTCACTTGTTATCAAGCAACCGGAGAATTAGGGTCCGAGAGTACAAACCATACTTGGAACTCTTCGACTAAATTTGTAGACATAAACTGCAACGCGTAGGACACTGATTCAGTTCATAATGACTCAACCACGGTCATGTTTTTAGTGAATTGTTCTTACAGTAATAATCATTACCCTAGACTTTCTATATTCATTAAATATGATCTTAACTATTACACTCATATAACCATGTTGTACTAAGTAATAGTGTGAAGAATCTTATATATGTGTACTGTTATTTGCATAACAGCCCATTTCTGACGCTTGCTATGATTTTTACAGTTCGGCTTAGGTTCTGAGACTTTTACAGTAGATTTCCCAATGAAACTATTTTTCAACCCAATAGACGGCATATTTTTTCAATTTTTTATAATTAGTTATAATATTTTAATTACCCTTCATCAGCGCAGGAACAGTTCTGACAAAGAGAGAGTATTTTACTCTAATGTGTTTTAATCATATTAAGTACATTATATGACGTCTAATTAGTGACATTAATCATCATTACCAAGGTGTATTACAGACCCTTAAGGCTTTAGTAATAGGTAATATTTCTCATACTATAATACATTTAGCTTACAACAAACTGTTAATGTTTAGTAACATCATATTAGTATCACTTTTTCACTCAAATAGGACATCCAATATTCCTGGACACAAACTGAAGGCAAATCAACTGATAGAATCATAAAGGAATCAACTTTCTTGTGAATCAAGAGTCTTGACGCAAAATAGATCATTGAACATGAGTATTGATCATGACACACAACTAGATACACATACTTACCATTAATAGAGGATACCTGTTTTAGATCTCTTAGAACAACCCAACAAGGAGACAATAAATCTGGGACAGCACGTTGCTTACTCACCTAAGCACCAAACTAAAACATCGAAGAAGATTATTTATAATATGGGAACCATCTAGGCACTAACACATTGAATATCAACACAACTTATCATCATTACTCATGCATGTGTAAATATTCACATCGGTATTTTTGTAAACAATGAGCATCATCACAATATGAATAAGGGATTATAATATTTTATGTAATACTTTTAGAATCATAGAACAAAGATCAATCATAAGTGGAATAGAAAAAAACACATCCTACCACCATTCGTGACGAGTTATACGAATCTTCGTCGAACTCTGCTTCCTCCTCGCGAATCCGCCTCGCTCCAAGGATCAAATGCCACCAACACTTGATGATCGAACAAGGAAAAGAGAAAAATTCAAAACTCTAAGAGGTTGGACGTTCATACACTTAGAACATCCCCTCTTAATGGGTTTTTATAGAAAAACCCTAACACAACTAGGAAATCACTTCCCAAATTCTTTCCCAAATTAGTTTTACTAAAAAATAATCTCTATCATTGGTTTAAAACCACGTTCAAGCCATCTAGGGTGCTCTCTCAATAGCCCTCCTTAGTTTGGTAGGATTCCCAACAAAAAATCTCAAAAATATAAAAATCGAAAACTGCATTTGCTGGTGCGATCGATCGCAAGCCTTGGCAATTGATCGGCACACAAAATTCGCAAATCACAATAGATATGATCGATCATTTTTCGAGGCGATCGATCGCGTCAACAATTTTTTTTTGGTATCACATTGGATCTTCATCTGATGGAACTCACTTAACCACTGATTCGATACACTCACCTACCCACTAATTTGATACCTAGATTTGGATCAGAATTCAACGTCATGCTCCTTGTATAAAAATAATTTCATGTAAACAGTTTCTCTTTTCTCTCTCTCTCTCTCTATACATATACATATTGATGGGTTTGTGTGCACCGCCTTTGCCAAGTGAAAAGAGGAGGATGGCGAATGGAGGAAGAATGTGGATTTATTAGTAAAGAGAAGGGGTAAAATTGTATCATCACATAAGTCATAGGGGTTAAGTACATATTTGCACAATCCATGGGGGTTAAGCCCAATTTCGCCATAAGGGTGGAGTACAATTTACCCTCTTTTAAAATTAGTTAATCTAGGGCCAAGGGTCTGGGCCGGGCCTAGCTCTCGACCAATGGGCCGGCCCGGTGCCCTATAAGGGCTGGGCCAACGTTTAAACACAAACTCCGCATGTTGCGTGCGGTGCCCCTTTTCGCGCGTCTCACTGATTTCCTTCCAGAATCAAATACTCCAAGGAAATCAGTATACGAAGCTCACTTTGATTCTGATGCTAAACACTCGAACCAATCCAATCGACAGAGAAGGAAAAGGTATATGATCTTTCTTCAGTTTCTCAATGTAATCCTTCATCTTCCTGTTCTGTCATGAAGTTTGGCGATGATTTTGCCTTGCGTGCACTTCATCGTCTAGAATCTGATGAAACCGCGCATAGTTTTGGTTTTATATCTTCAGTTTCGGTCTATAATGCATTGATCATGGAGTTAGCCTTGCTTGTGAGAAGTTTGTTGCTGCTACTACTGATTTGTGAAAAGAGGTGTTCAAATGAAAAGCATGTACTAGTCTTTGCCCCTTTTGCAACCTAAGTGTTCCTTTAGCAAAAAAACAACAATCAGATTGCTTTGGAATTTTGATCTTCAGTTTTGTCTATAATGCAGTGATCAAGGAATTGGCTTTGGTTGTGGTAATTTTGTTGCAGATAATTCTGATTTGTGAAAGGGGGTGTTCAAATGGAAAGCATGTACTCGTCTTGCCGCTTTTTCACTCTAGCAGTTCCTTTAACAGAAAACCGACAAGCAAATTGTTCTGCTTTTTATCTTCAGTTTCTGTGCACAATACTTGATCTAGAAATTAGCTTTGGTAGTAATAGTTTTGTTGCAGGTACTTCTGATTTGTGGAAAGGGGTGTTCAAATGGAAAGCATGCACTCGTCTTGCCCCTTTTGCAATCTTAATGTACCTTTGACAGAAATAGAAAGGTTTGTTTTGCGCGCAATGTATCTCTTTTGCGCGCTGGTGTTACTATTTGCGAAGTTTAGCTTTTTTTGTGTTGGGGTTGTTTTCGGCTACATGTATTTGGCATTTGAGATACATGTGCAGGCATGCAAATGACCACCTCGTGGAGGAAGAACTTGCCAAAGATGTGGAGCTCGCATATCAAATTGCATGGGACTCCAGTCCTCCTAGACTTGCTGTATGGTGTTTGCATCTATTCTAAAGGCTTTACTTTCATTTGTTTGTTGATTAAAATTGCTGAAAATAGTTCCCTTTATCATTTAAAGTCATAAGTATTTGTGAGCTACTTAAATATCCTGTTGCCAGTTTCACCTATTATCACAGACACAGACAAATTTTTTGTCATTATAGAACAATGTCTTGAATACCTTGTGTTTTTAGCAGGAGGCTAGAATCTGCATTAAGTTTTAATCCTTGCAAATACTGCTGCATTGATTCGAATTTGCAGGGCATACTAAGGGAAGCTGAGAACTCAATCAATGATTTTGCTGGAAGTTCTCTTGAAACTAGTACCTCAAGATCTGGTGGAAATGAGGCCACTCATGGCGCAATAGATATTGAGGAAAAGACTGATGCTCTTGTTCATCTTCAACTTCGAAGTGTCTTTTACAAAGTGGAACATGGCCTTTTGTCCTTACTAAGAAGTTGCTTAGAATTAGAAAAGGGAAAATCGAGCATCATTATGTCTGGTCATGTTGATCACTTTCAGAGTTTGCAATCAGAGGATCTAGGTTGGGGCTGTGGATGGCGTAACATTCAAATGATGAGTTCATATTTGTTGAAAGAAAGAGAAGAAGCAACGAAGGTTCTCTTTGGTGGCTCTGGGTTTGTTCCAGACATTCCATCCCTCCAAAGGTGGCTTGAGATTGCCTGGGAAATGGGATTTGATGTCACTGGCTCAGAAGCTTTTAACAACAAAATCTTTGGCTCGAGAAGATGGATTGGGACAACTGAATGTGCTGCTCTACTTCGGTTCTTTGGGCTTCGGGCGAGGATTATAGATTTTGGCTGCAAAACACTCAAAGATGCAATGACTCATAACAATGGAGATAAGAGAAAGTATGATCATGTTTACGGACCAATGGATAAATTTCTGCATAGTAGATATTCTACTGATGTTGAAATGGATTCCGCCATTCTTGAAAGGTCAACTGAAAGAAATGGTTATAATTTGGGCAATCAAAGTAGTTGTTTAAGCAGCAACTTTAAGAAAATGAATGGTCACCAGTTTCTTGCCGAATGGGTGTGGAACTATTTCTCTGAAGAGGGTTCTAAGGGGTTAGAAAAATCTGGAAATGTTATAGTTAGTGAAAAAAGGTGAGTTTAAGTTCAACTTCTTGGTGTTATATATTTTTATTCTTTGTTAGGATAGGCTTTGACTTTAAGTTAAAATCTTTAATCTTTTTATTCTCACATGTTTTTTATGATGGTCATAATTGTCTTTGTTATTGAGCAGTCCTTTGTACTTCCAACATGATGGGCACTCCAGAACCATTATTGGAATTCAGATTCAAAAGAGAGCGGGTGGGATGCCATGTGAGCACTCCCTTTTGGTTTTAGACCCTGGCCATGTATGTCCTCTATATGATTGCTATTAGTACGAAATGATTTCCTTGATACTTATATTATGGTTGCCTAGCATCTATCCTGTTTTTCTAGAGAAAAAAAATCCTGTTGCTTCTATGAAGAATGCTTACATGTTATATAATCTACAAGAATCCTTTTATGATATTTTATTCAAAAGTCACTCATGCCACATATTGTCTATCTCTTCCAATTGTTGGGGATCTCCTAATTGTGTTCTATACTTCTCACACGTATTTGCAATATGTCATTGACCTGTTAGAGGACAGCAGCTCTGGAAAGATCACTTCAACAGAATGTCGGATGGCAGAAATTTATTAAGAGGGGTGTTCATACGCTAAAGAAATCTCAATATCAGGTTACTTTCATATGAGGTCTAGTTTTGTAAGCCTTATTACTTTCTTTAACAACTTGTTTGTAATATCTATTTTTCCTTTTCCAGCTATGTTATGTTGACAGCGGTATTGCCTCAGGAGAGGAGCTACAGCAACTTAAGACCATTGACAGCATCTTCTATGAAGTTTAGAAGATTAAGCAAACCAGGAACGGGTAACTGAAATTTTTATGTGGTAGATGCTGTTTTCTTCTATGTTAAGGTTCAACATGATTATTTTCTTCATCACCAAGAAGACTTGTATTTTATAGCAAAAGAAAATGAAAAGAAGACTTGTATTTTGAGAAATATAGCATAAGAAGTACAAATTCTGATATGAAACCTGCCTGCTTACATTTTATTTGTCTGTTTAAGGTCCTAATATAATCGTTGCAATTAAATTTTTTTGCACTGTATTATTTAATGGTTGGTCAAGGATTGGAGCTTGTAGAGTTTTGAATAGATCCCATTTGTTAGTATCAGCTCTGAGTGCTGGCCCATTTCAACCACCTCACCTTTATCCATTACCACAATGGTGTCAGAATTCTTCACTGTTGAAAGCCTGTGTGCAACTACAATAAGGGTACTTTTGGATCGTGGCTGATTTGGTATTTTCATTGTAGTTAATGCACTCATGACTGCGCTTTCAGACTCTGTGTCTAGTGCACTTGTAGCCTCATCTAGCAGCAAAATTGCAGGCCTCTTCAGTAGAGTTCTAGCTAGGGCTATTCTCCGCTTTTGTCCTCCAGAGAGCTGAGAACCCTTTTTTCCAACCGGTGTATTGTACTCATTTGGCAAATTGCTCATGAACTCATGAATATTGGCTGCCATTGCAATTTCCACAATCTCAGCTTCTAAAATTCCTTCATTTCCATAACAAATATTGTCTCTGATGGAGGAGCTAAAAAGAAGAGACTCTTGCTGTACTAATCCAATTTGAGTTCTCAGCCATCTCAGATTATAATCTCGGATGTCTTTACAATCTATCAGTAGCTTACCTCTTAATGGGTCATCGAATCTTGATAGTAGAGTCAAAACTGAGGACTTCCCAGCTCCACTTGGTCCTACTAGGGCCACCTTTGAACCTGCTTCTATTACTAAGCTGAAATTGTTCAGTATGGTCACTCCAGGCCGTGATGGATAGTTGAAGACGACCTTCTGGAATTCAACTTTGTGTTCAATTCTTCTTTCTGTGTCTGTAATTTTAGGGAACATCTGGCTGAATTTCAGATTTCCTTTCCAGAGTCTGAAAAGCTGGGGGTTAGTACAGATATGGCAGAGATAACTGTGGGAATAAGCATCCACAATTCTGTGATTGAAGGCACAGTAAGAGACAAAATCTGGTATGATCTTATTTCGTTTTCAAAGGTGGCTTGGTTTTTGTCTACCAAAACAGTAGTGTACCATAAGGCTATGTCATGGGCAAGGTTCCATAAGCAGAGAGATATTCCTTGAATGATTCCATACTTGAGACTTTCTATTCTGCTCTTGCTGAGTGGTTCTTTCAGTGAGGATTTTGCTTTCTTCAGTAATTCTTCTTCATGAACGAAGGAGGCCACAGTTCTGATATTAGTTGCTGATTCGGTAGTGAGAGAAACTAATTCTTGATGAGCAACAGAAGAGTCGCTGGAGAAACCTTTGGCTGACTTGGATTGGATGAGACCACCGATAAAGTGGGCATGGCATGACTGCCCAGGCAACAAGGCCCATTCTCCAGTTTACTATCATACTAACTATTGTTGCAATTAGTATTGAAGGGGTGCATTGCACAATGACTGACATACGGTCTGAGATAATGGTTTTGACCAAGGAGGTGTCATTGATGATCCGTGAAGTTTTTTCCCACATTATTCCCAGGTCTCTGGAACCATGCTATCTCATTTTGGAGGACAGCTGAAAAGTGTTTACTACATTAGTATGTTGATGGTAAACATGATCAACGTCAACGCTCATCATTGGAAAAATAATGAGGCTATATGTGAACCTTGTGGAAAGAAATGAGGCTTAATCTATGCTTTCATTATTTTTGAAAATGGCAAATAAGAATGTGTAGAATCTACTTAGTATGTAACATAAGGAACTAGAGAACTTTAAAATACTAATAATAAGCAATTGGAGAATGAGTTAATATGTAGGAAATAAGTTAGAAGTTAAGAAGCACCTCAATGCTCACACATTCTCCTGTGGTTCACTTTATCTGTGAGGTGTACGCTCATAGTCATATGCCTGTAGTAAATTACACTTTCATGCTCTGTTGTTCTTGTTGTTTGTGGGTGCCTTGTGTACCCAAAATGCCTTTTTCAATCATGTCTAATTGCATGCTAAAGTTGCTAAAATATCCTTGTGCACATGCAAAGTGAAACTAAGAGAAGAGATGTACTATACACTACATTGTACCTGCATATAATGCCTCCCTGAGATTTCTTGTAGCCTTTTCTCCAACCATGCCATACAAGTAATGCTGCAGAGTATGAGTTGCTAAGGTGAGGAGGCCTATGAGGCAAAAAGCAATCGAGTACAAGCCAACTTTTGTCCTAGCATTTTCTTTGTAATATGCATCTCCAATGGTCATGATGAAATATCCAAAAGTAGGTTTAGAGATCCCAGAGACGGCTGCTGCTAATGATCCCAGAATAGATTTTCCAATCTCAACTTTGCCCAAACTAAACCATGACTGGAGGAGTAAAACAAAATTTCCAGCAATATTCCTTTTCACTTCTTTTGAGGGATCAATTGACATGTCTGCCATATCCCTCGACTTCTCAGAAAGGTCAGATGGTTGGTCAGTAATTTGGTTGTAGGTGTTCTGCATTTCCCTAGCATCCACTTCACTGCATATTGATATTTCTTAGAAATTGGCATGATGCAACATTATGCATGGTTGCATTAAGTATATGATGAGAATCAGGAGAATACATTAAAGCTGTTTGGTGTTATGCTCAAATTTTATAAAGAAGGGTCCCTGTTACTGACACTTTTCTGATCTGTGTATATTCTTTTGAGGATAGATCATTGTTCCTAGTTCCTGCTACACTTCCCACAAATATATGGAGCTTGGCCAGCTCTAGTTCTCCAGTCAATGGTTTTTTTTTCAGTTGGCAAGATGAATGTGATTAATTTCAGTACATCTTTGATATTATGAGAGTTTATTTATAAAGGTACCTCAATCTTGTTTCATGTGAAAGATCCTGCATGTTGAACAGCTTGATGTAAAGATTGCTGGTTGAAGCAATTCATCGTGGGTCCCTGCCTCTGATACTTTTCCATTATCAACCACAGCATTAATATCGGCATTTATGATGGTGGACATTCTGTGAGCAATCAAGATAACTGTCCTTCCTTGCATGGCCCTTTCAAGGGCATTTTGAACCAGCTTTTCAGATTCTGAATCTAGTGCACTGGTTGCCTCATCAAGCAAAAGAATAGGTGGATCCTTGAGTATTGCTCTTGCTATTGCTATTCTCTGTTTTTGTCCGCCAGATAATTGAACGCCTCTTTCTCCTACCTAAGAAACTTCACCATTAGATTCTAGAATAACAGTTCTGTTAATGAGATTCTTAACAGCTTGCTTTAAGGACATAATCTGATCATTAGAATCACTCAGTTATCTATGTTAAACAACAATGGAGTACATTATACTGAAAGCATGTTGTAGAATCTTAGACTACTTGCCTTTACCTAAGTACCATTCTTTATTAGATTCTGGAGTAAGGATGCTGTGTTTGGGAGGTGCCCAACACTCTGCTTCATAGAGTATTGCTGGCCTAATGGATATCCTATAGAACTTGCCTTTAAAGCCTTTTTGGAACACACCTATCACACAAAACTCCCGAGGCTGCCCTCTACTTTACCCACCTAGCATTTATTTTATCCACCACATCACTATCAATATCCCACTCTTTATGGATAATGGATCCTAAATAACGGAATTGATCACACCTTGCCACTTTTTGACCATCTATTTCAACTAAGGTTCTACGTATGCTTCTACCTTCCTTAAAATTAAATTTCATACACTTTGTCTTAATCTTACTTATTTTGAAACCTTTTGATTCTAGAGTCTCCCTCCATAATTCTAGTTTAACATTCAAACCTACTTTAGTCTCATCAATTAAAACTACATCACATACACCATCGCTATCTTATAAATGTCTAGTTAGCTCATCCATAACTAAAGCGAAAAGATAAGATAAGGACTTAAGACTGACCCTTGATGAAAACCTACCATAACCGAAAACTCTTTGCCTTCCCCCTCAATTGTTCGTACGCTAGTCACAACTCCTTCATACATATCTTTCATGATATCTATGCAACCTCTTATGACTCCCTTCTTTTTTAAAACACTCCAAATGAGCTCTTTCGGCACTTCATTGTAGGCTTTTTCTAAATCTATAATGGTCATATAGAGGTCTTATTTTCTATCCTTATACCTCTCTACTAATTGTCTGTACAAAAAAATAGTTTCCGTTATCGACCTCTCCGGCATGGAACCAAATTGATTCTCTGTTACTACTTTTTCCAAATGTCCTTCTATTACTCTATCTCATAACTTCATTGGATGCACCGTAAGTTTTATACCTCTATATTTGTACAATTTTGGATGTTTCTTTTATTTTTATACAAAGGTATGAGAGTACCTTTATAGTTTATGTAACTTCATAGTATAATTTGATGATTAAGGGTCGTAAAAAATGGTTATTATGTCTACGGTGATGGAGGGATAAGTAGTAACTAAGTACTGTAGTTAGTTTGGTAAGTACAAAATCTAGCCTTAGTTCATGAGTGAACACAGAGTCTTAAAGCACAGTAGATCCTAAAACAAAGGGAAATGATATTTGTACAACAGATTCCTACACATTTTCCATACACAGCTGATGTGTATGAAAATGAGTGGGTGAACTGATGTGACCCCATATCAGTTCACCCACTCATTTCCATACACATCAGCTGTGTATGGAAATGTGTAGGAATCTGCTGTAGGGTTATCACTGCCCTAAAACAAATAACGATGTTTAAAGATTACTTGAAAGTTTCAGAGAAAATTTATGGAAGAAGAAGAAAAAATTTATCCATTTTTAAAAACTACAGGAATATGATTATTGGTTCGAAGAAAACTGCATTTTAGAGGATAAGAGGAAAAAGGAGAACCAAGCTTCACTTTATAACTTTGTCAAAGATCTATGGGCTACATCAGCTGTTCCTACAAAGAAATAAGAGAATAAATAAACTCTTACTTTACGATGTTTTGTATGCTCTTTTTAATAGTTATGTAGTGGCGCTAGTTAATTCTCCAAATCGTAGAAGAGAAGGGAGACCCTAAGCCCTAAACCCTAAGCCCTGGAGATGACAGTTGTGGAAGTAAGATTCAGATGGCAGTTGTAGGAAGATGCAATGAACAATAGTCTTTGAAGGAGAAAAGAAAATTGATTGTGTGGGAGGGGGTTTGAAGATGCATCACCTGAGGTGTGAATTGGGGCGATAAAAGAAGAAAAGGAACTAAAATTGTGGACTCAAATAGTCATGCACAGTGTAATTTGGTGATCCAAAATGGTTATAATGCTAACATGCACATTAATAACATTACAGCATTATGGAGCCTGGATAATATTGTCTACTGAACTCTGTTGCATACTGATATGGAAGCTCGGATATAAATGAGTGGATATTTGCTGTTGTTGCAGAACTTTTCAATCATTTTATCACTTGCATTCAAGTTTCCAATCTTCAGATTATCCAATATTGTGCCAGTAGAAACTGATGGCTCTTGCGAAACAACACCGATATTTTTTCTGAGGAATCTCAAATCCAAGTCTTTTATATTATAACCGTCAATAAAAATGTCTCCTGCACGGTTGCTCCTTTCATAAGTCACCCAGAAGTAGATGCATCTGACATACAGTACGCATAAAAACATAGATTTGCTACATGAATTTGCATCAGGATGAACTTGAATTTTATATGTTTCTAGATAATACTCAATACTCTCTCTCTTTAAAAAAAAGAGATAACAAATTATATTTTATGTTCTACAAAAGTCAACTTTTTTAAATTATATTTTATGTTCTAAAGGGATATGTCTTTGTCAGGCGTAAGATCCATGTTGCCGACCCCAAGTTTTTGGGAAAAGGCGTTATTTGATTATGATTATGACTATTTCTGGGTACTTTCAGTGTCAGCTTGTTGCTGTTTTAAGAGAATATATTTGTTGGCTCTTGTGGCATGTGTGTATAAGGAGCAGCAAGTTGTTTGAAGGGGATCTAATTCTCCTTTTTTTGGCTTGAATACTGGGTCTATCACAGTAGAACTTGAGTTTTTTGTCATGTTTCCACTTGCCAAAAATTCCTTGAATTGGCTGTACGTCACTCCATTCAGACATGTAAAATAGCAGTAATTCAGCTATGGAGACATAAAAAGATGACAAACCTTCAAATGGATCATAGAACCTTTGCAAGAGTGCCAGAATGGTGCTCTTTCCACATCCACTACTGCCAACCAGAGCCACCACCTTGCCTGTTGATACATGCAATGAAAACCCTTGAAGAATTGCTTTATCCTTGCGAGATGGGTAAGAGAAATACACCTCATTTATCTTGATATCTCCGTTAATCTTGACCAATTGTTTCCCTTCCATGTCATATCTTATGGTTGACTTTCTTTCTGGTACTTGAAATATTTCTGTGCCTGCAGCTCTTGCTTGATTGAAGATTTGTAAATCAGGTGCAGCCTATGTCAGCGATCTGTGATATAGATTAGTAAGTGAATAAAATTTCCTCTAAAATTGGTTGCAGAAAAAAAAAGTATTGGTATAAATAGGCATTTTGATTAGTTGATAACATTACATTCCCCCAAAGAGAATGCTCATTACTGCAGCAAGTGTATCACCTCCGTTTGATCGCTTGGCAGTTACACAATCGCTCCTATCCAAACAATCAAAGCCCATGAGGTGAAAGTCACTGTTTGGAACGTTCCCAGTCCCACTCCCTTTATCGATGTCTCATCCTTGCTCAGCTTAAATTGTCTGTCCATGTTATCAGAGAAGGACCTGATGGCAGAGTTTTCTCCAGCAAATGAAAAAACTGTTTTGATCTGCGGTATTGTCTGCATGGTTTGATCGCATTGTTATTTCCCATACATTTATGTTTTTAACTGGTGGTGATTATAAAAACAAAGCATTCTATAATTTCTCGAAGAGTTGAAATGAATTCTAGTGTGTTCAGCTGTTGGATACCTGCTCTACCACTGATGTAAATTCTGATAAGTATTGCATCTTCGGTGCTGAAATGCTATTCATTTTGCCTGTGTAAGTAGCTCCGATAGCAGATATCAAAGGCACCACCAACAAAAATAGTATTGCAATTTCCCAACAGCAGATGAAAGCAATCACTATTCCCCCGAAGAAAGCTGCTAAACTTGATAGAAAATGCCCGAACTGTCATTATGAAAGGAAGTATTAGTTGTCGATTGGTAGTCTGCTATAAGAGGGGTGTGTTTTCTCCAAACCTAGTTATACATATGGCAGAGTTGGAAGTGCTGCCGACTGTGGCACATGATCATGAATGTGCAGATCACATTGCTCCGAACTGTGGCACCAATGTGCTGATCACATCTCTTGTATATAACGGGACACAATCAGCTGGTGATGCTTTACCGGCCGTACACAATGGGAAATTGATGGCCTAACAACTCAATCGAGCTTAAGCATTATTTAATGCCATTTTCTCTGCCTTTGTTGGAATAAATGTAATGACAATCAATTTCCTAACAACTTGAGCTTTTGCGATACTTAGTTATCTAACATAGTATCAGTAGTCCCACTGGATGTGGTGTGTATTCACGTCCAAAGCTTGATGCATGCTTACACGTTCAGGGGAATGTTAAAATATGATCATATAAATGTAGTGAAAATCCCTTACCTAACAGCTTTAAGCTTTTGGGAAACTTGTTATCTCATAGCCCTCCTTTGACAAAGTCACAAAGCTTGAGTATCTTACCTTGTAAAGGGCAGCCACCATGGCCTTACTGTCACTGATATTGTTTCCGAATGCGTCAAAGGCTTTCCCAAGCAGAAGGTACCCAATTGGCTACGCAAAGCCATGCACAATGGCCCCGACTGTGCCCATGGCAATGAGAAACCAGTCCAGCAAGTCTGCATAGCTGAAGAGCTTGAAGAATGAAATTAGAACAGTAAAGTGGGACAAACTTTAAAGATACATATCTCATTTCTAATCTGTTTTTTGCCATTTTTTTCATTCTTCATTATTTTTAGTATTCTTTCTTATAACGATAATATCATAAAGATGTTGAGCCACCGTATGCTATTTATTATGATTTTTATGGTATTTTTTTGATAGGATATCAATGTCATTAGGATATTATGATGATTAGAAAAAGTATTAAAAATAAGAAAGAAAAAAATTGGGCGAAAATATACTAGAAATGAAGTAAAAAGTTAGAGAGTGTGTTTTAGGGTTAGAGTTGAAGAGGGCAAAATGGGTAAATTAAGTGTCGAAACCAGGTTATATGAGATTAGCTCGAAAAAACCACGTAATATGGAAAAACCTTGTTAGTTTGTGATATAATTCTTGATGACGTTGATGAGAAAGCCCTTTAGTGAAGATGTATGCCCGTTGGTCACGAGAGGATACACACTTGACGATAAGTGATCCTTGTGCAACACGCTCACATACAAAATGGTAGTCAATTTCTACGTGTTTAGTGTGACCATGAAAGACGGTTGCCAATATGTTACAGGCGTAGCGGCTTGTCCGACAGCTATGGGTTGTAGCTTGTCCGGCTACTGTGGGCCAATATGTCTTTATCATTTAATAATATTTGCCTATAATATGAAGTTATTTAAATACTAAGTGTTTGAAGAAAACTTTTTTGGGTGGTACGATTGTTTTTTTTGGATACATTAGCATGAGTGCTTGAGGAATACTCACCCACTCAAACTTTTTTCTTTTCTCGGTATTACACATGCAGTTTGCACATCTTGGACTCTAAAGGTAGAAAGTAGAAACAACAATTTTTCTCCATAACGAGGGTTGCCTTGTCCTTGGGATCCAACTAAAAGGGGTATCGCAACCAGCCTCCTAGAACAAGAGCACCGTATCTCGCTGCCAATCCTATGGATACCTACAAAGCCCACCCATCATGCATATAGGGGAAAATTAGGATATAATTCCCGGTGGCCACATACGAGATATCCCCTTTGCTAATTAATGGAGGTGGTGTAAATGCAGTTGCCTGGTGTAAATTTTTGCACATTGACGGTGAATGAAATCATCTTCTTGCTTGTGTTCATTTGTAATTCCCCCTGCCTTTTTAGCTTGTACGAGCACCCGCTAGTGATTGCGCAACACCTTTTCCTACAAGGCAACCAAGTTTGCCCGTGTCCCACCAAGCCCACAACACTGCACGGCCCTCAAGCACGAGAACGAATCCAGCGTGGATCTGATGCACGGTCCGCATGGTGCATAGGTCCACTACGTGTCATAACAGTTTTTCCACATACTCCCTCCTTCCAAAAAGACCTGGCCGCATTGGAAAAATTTCGGATCCAAATTGGATTTGCATTAAAGGCCACTAGATCGTCATCAACGTGCATGTGCAGATAAATTTTTCAGTACAACAGCCTGACTACGTGCGAGAGTATTGTGCCTGTTGTACTCAATAATTTTTCCATGTAGGGAGTAAGTTGAGGTTTGAAATGTTATAGGCGTTACAAGTTTATAAATTTAATTTTTTTTCAAATGCCACCAAGATTTTTAGAAGGAATATATTCTACGGCCCCGTTTGGCTCATCCTTTGAAGTTTAAAGGATAAACTAAAATGTCCCATCCTCTCTTTCCGTCCTTTAATGGCCAAACCTCCCTTAAAACCCGGAAAGAGTCTATCCGGGTGGAGGAGCCAAACGGGGCCTACATATAAAAAACTTGACTGATTTCACTTAGGGTATGTGGCATAACCTGAATGGACTTAATGCGCAGCCACGTGGTGGATCAGTTCCACGATAGTGCACCCTATTAAAACCGACCCCAAATCCTATTCAGCCCGGCCGGCTCGCCCCACTTATAAACCCCAAAACTCAAACCCAATTGCTCAGAACAAAAGCCATGGCTCGTGCTCTCCCGGTCTAGAGCCCCGCCGCCCATCCCTCCGATGGCCGTCTCCTCCTCCGCCGGGCGGCCATGGCGCACGGCCTTCCTCACTCTTCGGGACGAGACCTTGACCCCTCCCGCACCCTCCGCCATCGTCAACCTCCTCCGCACCTTCATCTTCGCCCAGTCCCAGGCCCTCGCCGCCGCCGCCCACGAACTCCCCCCGCGCGAGGTGCAAACCGTGGATGCTTGATTTCAGCTTTTATCGCTTCAAAATGCTTTCGGAATGCTTACTTTTTTCTTGTTTGTCATGGATCGGGTTCAGGTGTCGCTGGATTTGATGCTTCTGGTCGAATTGGTGGGCAGATTTGAGGACATTGGCGAAGTGGCAGACGAAAGTATTCTAATTTGTCATCTGGTGAGTCTTCTGTACTGGGGTGGAGTTCAGTGCAGTTCATAAATGTGGTGTTGCTTACTTGGTTTGTTAGTGAATTTCTCTTTCTTTTGGAGGAAAGTTGTGATTTTGGTATAGAAATGTAAGGAAACTTCGACGCGAATTGCGTGGAACGCGAGATGAATTACAAAGGTGTTGAACAAAACTTAGGGAGTAGTTTCTCGAAAATTAAAGATATATATTTTTCTTTTCACTACTGAAGAAAGTTATTCAACCAAAAAGAATGTTCCAACTTTTGAACTAAATGGTAGTTCACGGTGTTGACTCCCTCACTTTAATAGTAGGGTTTAGGAAACCAAAATGATCCTGACTACTAAAGCCAGATGGAGTATTTTTTCCGAGTAATCCTGAGGCCCTATAATCTCCAATGGACTCATCAAGTCATCATATATTGACTACCATGTTTACGTTTTGCAGTAAACAAATTTAAGCTCCGCCATTCTGATTTATTATGAGCCAGGAAAAATGTTATCCGGCTTTGTGGTAAACGACAGTGAATATTTTGCTAATGCTAGGATACATAGCTCGCAACTAGCATAATTTTGTCATGTATTCCTTCCAATGGCTCTCTTAGCATGAGCTTATAGCACCAATAGCTGCTCTTAGGACGTGAAACCTGCAGTGTAGAGACACTACCTTCTTAGCTCATTGTTTTGCAATGTCCAAGGGTCTTGGCTAGATTAGGCCGAGGTCTCAGCCTCGGTGGATTCACCAAGACTCAAGACGATGTAAACTGGCTTTCGAGAATTTTTACATTTTCTCAGAGGGATCTCACCATATCTCAATGAAATCATAAGTTTTGGATATGCGCTTTCAACCTTTCTTTTAAATTGCTTTCCACATGGTTCACAATGTTTGATTCAACCAATATACAATGCAATGCATTTATGGGAGACCTGATATGTTCTTCAAAGCTGACCCGTGAAAATTTTTATTGATTTCTTGTTCTAATAATGAAGGATATGGCTATTCAACCTGTCGAATTGTAAAGGGTATAGACGTGACCCACATAACAGTTGGGTACACTTTTTAGCTATTTGGGATCGTTGACCTTTCCTCCCACATAAATTATGTGCCAATCTTTTGTGCGGCTACCCATGAACCCAATTGATACATCCAATTGTGAGAGTCGGATTAATTACTTTTCTTACATTATCTGCATAATTTTTTTATTCTCCCGATATTATAATTGTTTGAATGTAGTGTTAGTGTTTGCTTGAAGATGTAAATATATTAGTTTGTTAAAAATGGAAAATGATTGTACTCTACTGAATCTATACCCAAACCCATACACCATTGCATTTATTGGTCAGTGAAAAAGTGGGTCATGTAAGGCCCACTATCAAAGTCTGATATAGAAACCAGCATATGAATTTGATGTGCAGATTCGGCATATGGTTATGCGTGTCCCTAAAAATGTACGTGAAAAACTTTCTTAGGATCACCGTGATGGCGAGATCATTTTCTGTGGTCTCATCGAGATCTCCAGGACATCTCAGAAATCTCGTCTAGTTGGGCCGACCGAGATCCAAGATGACGAACCTTGAATTAGCTTCCTGCGGGAGGAGTTGATTAATATTGTTCTAAAAAGATAATGGATAAGGTCTATTACCCGTTTGCCATTTATAATTGTCATCTTTGATAGCCAATTTAATCACAATAAAACTAGTTAATAAATATCTGCTAAACTTGGTGGAACTCTAGCCTGTCCAGAAATCTGTAATTGCTAAAGATCATAGCGACCTACTACTTATTGAAATGTACACCTTATAATTGAAAATGGGCTTCAGAACATGAGGTAAGGGGTGGACAAGGGAAGATTGGTTACAAATTATGAGGGTCATGGTTCTGTTATTGTGCTGTCAGTTTGGTATGGGGTCCACTCATTGCTATGCAATTCTCAAACTAATTTTTTAAGGTGGAACTTTGAGATTGTGTTTCTATTTGATATGATTTCTGGAATTAAGCTACTATTGAAATCAAACTATTCGTTCATATATTTCCTGTGTTAAATTGTTTAGATTCATGATGTTAGCTGCCGAGTGCATCTGGAGGTGAATTCAACTTCTTTGCTTTCATTGTTGGACTTTCTAGAAAAAATGGTTCAGCTGTGTTTCCATCATCCAAAGTCAGTCTTTCCAAATGATTTGGCTAGAATGAAAGCCTTAAGGGAGGTGTTGGATATTATTAGGTTAGTTGTCCGTAAGGGTACAGTGTTTTGTTCAATATAATTTAAGGTTTTCTGGACTTATAACTATATGGATTTGGGTAACTGTTACTATGGCAGGAATTGTCGATCAATGGAGAGTGCCAAGGTGGTCAAGTTTCTTCTCCAAGTTGTTTCATTCTTCCAGTTAGAGATATCTTCATCTCATTCAAGTGGCAGTCACCAGTATGCAGCTGATCATGGGACCAAAATCCCTAAAGACAGCAGTATTTGGGAACTTCAGACGGTTTCTTTTTCTATGCTAGGAGACATACTATCAAGGATAGGTTCCTCTCTTCCTGCAGATCTATGGAAATCAGCGCTGGAGGTTCTACTTCTATCTTTCAAATATATATACACTGTAACACTGTTGGAACACAAAAATTTGTAGTGCCTGAGGATTGACTTTAAATTGAAAGAAAGACAATACAGCAGATACTAGGTAAAAAACTAATTCACATGTATTGTATGCATTGAAGTAGATACTGAGAAAACTTTTGGATATCTTGTCCACCAAAGGGCCACTTGTGGAGGTCTACATATTCTCGAGGTTTTTAACTTAATTCTTCCACTATTTGTTTTCATTTTTTAATATATGCTTCAGCCAAAAGCTGATGAAGAAATGAAAATTTTCTTGGTTTTCAGGTTTTATGCCTCTGTTTTGCAATGTCTGCATGTAATCCTTTCAGATCCCAAGGGTTCTCTTTCTGATCAAGTAAATTTCAATCTCAAATGCTAATTTAAACTTGGTCTATGGTAATTTTCTTATAACTTAGCTGTTTTTAACTAAAGGTAGCAGGTTTCGTGTCTTCATTGCAAAAATTCTTCACCTATGGGCTCTCTACTGGATCCTCGTTAGCTGTTTGTAAAAAGTTAAGTTTTCAAAATCGCAACTCAGGATTGAATGATTGTGGCAAAAACAACTCTGGTGGGCGATATAGGCCACCGCATCTACGCAAAAAAGAAAGTATTGATATGCTGGATCAAAGTTCTTCCGATCATGAATCTTCAGGGTTTGTATTTGCCTCATCTGATTCGGACCATAGTGATACTGATAGTTCTGTTAAAGCTATTGATCCGTATCAATGCTCTAAGGCAAGAATAGCTGCATTTGCATGCATTCAGGTTAGATTCTAGTTATTGTTGCTCTTTATTTCCTGGTCCCAATTCCTCTTTCAGTTGTTGTTTGCTTTATCAAAATTAGTAAGAATGCATGTGCAAAATGCACGTGCTACTGAACTTTTAAAGGAATTTATATTTTTTGTTATAACAAGTTAAGCATTATTTTATTGATGTATAATTATTCATAAGATGTTATATAACTTTCTCTATTTTTGTTTTCACAATTTCAATTATAGATTCTACGTCTAGCAGAACTTGAGGATATCCTATACATCTCCTATTATATATCATATTTGGAAAGAGAACACTTAATAAACTTTCCGGAATTGAAATTGAACACTGAATAAAATTTCTGGATCTCCATGCACAGTGCAAGGTCTGAAGAAAATAAGGGCACAATCAATGTATTCCATATTTATTTTCTTCCATAAATACGCATTAATTACCTTCCATATATATCATTTTTTTTTTCAAAATATCCACATACTTTGGAATAGCTTTTTACGCGAAGTACTAAATTAGGACTCTTTACGAAAGATCACAATCCACCTCATTCTGTTAATGTAGTATAGGATTTAAGGCTAATTAATATACTCCCTTATATTTTCATCTTTTTATTTTCTCCTTTTTATTTCCATGGATACAAAATCTTTCTAGAGGTGATACGGAATTTTGTTGAGACTAAAATCCTGCCAACTATGATAGCTATTTTCGAGGAACCAGATAGATGCATGGACAGAAAATCTTTGGTTACGGAATTTTGTTTAGATTAAAATTCTTCCAAATATGATATCTATTTTCTATGGACCGGATTGACACCAACGTCAATCTAACCAATATACATACATCTATTATTTAGCATCACTGTCTATTCAACAATCCCATTAATTAAGGATAATTAAGGGTTAATATTTGTATTAGTTTCAAAAAATAGGGATCCAAGGGTCAGAAATTGAAAATTGTGTCATCACATGTTTTCTTTTTTAATAATAGTATGATATGATATGATAACTATATCTGTTTTAACTATTATAGCGGTAAGCACACGGTTCTGTGTATGTGGCATGCCTTGATTTGTTCATCTTGTGTATGGAGTTGTTCTTTCTTTACATAATGCTATTTTTTCAAGATGATTATGGTATTCTATGGAGCTGAACATTTTAGCTATTGATTTTTTTAACATTCTGCATTACCTTGAAGGATCTTTGTGAAGCTGATTCCAAGTCACTTACTGCTTGTTTGTCAATGCTTTTACCAACAAGTGATGTGCTTCAACCTAGGTGAATGACAATAGGATTTGTCTTATTTTGCATCTCTGTGTCAATTTTTTTAGCATTCCTTTCAGTTGTTATATGTTTTGTTCTGTTTTACAGAAAAAGCCAGGCTACACTATTGACTTGCCTGCTTTTTGATCCTAACTCGAAGGTAACAGTGAAATTCAACGGATCTTAGCTGTGGTATTAGGCGTTTTTTTCTTTTTCTTTGTTTTTTATGTGTGCCTATCATGTTTAGTAAGTTTGTCGGATCTTGGTGGAATCTTGCCGAGATCTTGGTCTCGGTGGGAAAAACCCGAGGCAAGAGACCATGTGATCAGGCAATTTAGCCTGTTAACATGGTATTGGGAGATCTCACCAATGTCTCTACAGTCTCGACACAGATTAATGACAGTAAAAATGAAAAAACAGAAGAAGAACCCATGATTACACTTATGTTAGATTAGAATTAGAGCTAATATATGTTAATATCTACTTAGATTGTCAAATCATATGTAAAAAAATGTCTTTAAGATCACTGGGATCATTTACATGATCTCGGCGGTTTCTTCTCATTGGCTGACTGAGGCAAGACTGAGAACTGACATTATGAACCTTGGTTCCTGCTCATTTTACTTGTCTTTTTTTAGTTTTCTGTAACAGGAGCCATTGGCATATTCCACAGTCTTGAAAGTTAGAATTCGATGTATATAATGACTTTGTGGATGCTGTTATCAATTAATTTTACTGGCTGCAAAAATCCCACTTGCAGGCACGGTTAGCTTCTGCTTCAGCTCTTATTGCTATATTGGATGGATCTTCATCCATGTGTCGTCAAGTTGCTGAATACAAAGAATCTGCCAAGTATGGTTCATTTACTACACTTTCCAGCACCCTTGGCCAAATACTAATGCAGCTCTACTCAGGTATTTGGAAGAAGTATATTATATACATTCAGGAAGTGTGTGCTGAATGTTTTCCCATTCTTCTTTTTATTTATAACATGTTAAAAAATGATGTATGAAGCAAAATGAAGTATGTATTGCCTGTTATTTTATCATTCAGGTTTGCTGTTCCTGATTGAAAAAGAAACTCGTAATAGTGTGATGCAATCCGTGTTCAAAGCCCTTACACATCTGATATCTGCCACTCCGTATGTTCTCACTCTTGCTTATATATTGATTTGGACTCAGTTTTTATTTATTTATTTATTTATGAATGTGAAATACTAGAAACGTTCAATGGTAGATATGACGAAGTTCAGTTAAAAATATCATAAATTCTTGTTTCCCCTTTTTGACCGAGGTACAAGAAATAAATTCTTGGAATAGCTATTAGTAGAATTGGGTGCTTTCTTATTCCTATGTGTTAGCTTAAAGCTTGTATAAGACGCTGTTTGCCGGACAGTGAAGTTCAGTCCTTGTCTAATAAGATTTTCTTTGACCAATTTAGCTGGTGAAATTTTAATACAGTTTATTATCCATGTGCTGCTTTAGTGTCGAACATGTAATTTTTTTTATATTACTCATGTTGCAGATATTCTCGGATGCCTGTGGAACTTTTGCCGAGGATTCTTTCAACATTACATGCAAAAATTGTCGAATTAATGCCATTAAAAACCGAGCAGACGACTCTACTGGTAAATGATGCTGAAAATATGTTTGAAAATGTTTGAGGCCTGTGATTTTAAGTTAATTAAAACTTGTATGTACAGGCTAGTTCTCTTAGCTGCGTGAATGCAGCTTTGTCTGCATCACCACCATCTTTGCTTGTTGCCGAAATGCTTCAAGAACAAACACCATCAGGTTTTGTTCACATCAATCTCCATGCTGTTCATTCTAGTTAAATAATGATATGGAATTACTTATCTTTTTATGTTGGTGGATTAACTTTTATGACTAATAAATGTAGCTGGGAGTCAGCTGAAGTCAAATCTACTTCCTGTCTTGTTTCAACTTTCCCAAGAATCAAGACATACTTCCATAAATTATGAGGCACTTCAGGTTTTTTTCGTAAAAGCGAAATTATTTTTAGTTACAAATTTTCAATGCACATGCTGTAACTTTTCTTTCTAAGATTTCTTATATAGTGACAAGTCGGTGTGTAAACAGTGTTAATTTTTACTCTGTCTATAATTGTGCCCTACTGGAATGGTTTATGCTACACTTCAGTAACTGAAGAAGTGCTATAAAGAAGTAAAATTTCTTGTGTACAGAAGGGAAAAGCAGTTTTTGTCCTTCCAATGTATTAATTACTGTGCTTTCTCTGTAACTTCGATGAGATAGTTGGCAGCTAAGTATTAAATCTGAACTATTGCAGGCTCTTAGAGCAGCATTTCACAACTACCCAGTTATGATGACTACATTTTGGGAACAAGTCTCTTGTACCCTTTCTGGGTTACTTCGTGTGGGTGATCCTAGCTGTGGTCGCCATGAAATTCTGGCTCGGCAATGGAAGGGAGAGATTGGAAACACTTCAGTGTCAACTGATGAGAGATGCTTAACGGCTGCTATTAAGGTAATTTATAACTTTTTTTATAAATCCTTTCTTTAAAACTTTAAAATTATCGTGCTTCATATATATATATATATATGGTTTATCACCAGGTACTGGATGAGTGTCTTCGTGTAGCATCAGGATTTAAAGGAATGGATAGCCTGCCGAATGATGAGATACTGGATACACCGTTTTTGTATGATTGTGATAAAACAGCCAAAGTTTCATCAGCGCCACTCTATGGACTAGATGGTATGGAAACTTCAAATAGCAACTCGGTATCACATCCATCTGCAGCTAAATTTTGGACTTCAGCCATCGATGATCATTTGCCTTTCGCTTTATCGCACGGCGCTTCTATGGTTAGTCATAATTGGCAGTCTTTGGATGTCGCAATTAATTTCTGCATTGTTTTTTTTTGGGTAATTAACTTCTGCATTGATTTTTGGAGAGTGAAAGAGTTTTAATGCTGAACTGCCTATGTCAGGTGAGGGCTGCATCAGTCACTTGTTTTGCGGGCATGACATCTAATGTCTACTTCCTTCTTGCAAAAGAAAAACAGGCTTTTGTCATATCTTCTATTGTATGTATATTTTAGGTTTGCTGAGTTGCTTTTCTCTTGATAAATGAAAGCCTACGATTTTGGGTCTTAATTGAACTTTAATAACTTATATTTGGTCCTTACCACAGACCAATGCAGCATTGAAGGACGGGGTTTCATCAGTTCGATCAGCTGCATGTAGAGCTATTGGTATCATTTCTAGTTTTCAAGAGGTTTTTGATAGGTGAAACTGTACTTGCTCTTTATCAACCCAATTCCCTTGACTTTGTTTCTGGTTGAGTTTCTGTAATCTGACATGGAACTTATCTTGTAGTGCAGTGATTCTTGATAGTTTTGTCCATGCTGTGGAAGTTAACATGTGCAGTACACTGCTTTCGGTAAATTTTAAATTTCGAGTAGATGAATCATTACAAATCCTGCAGGATTCTTTGGGTAGACCGTCTATTATACTGAACCAAGTCAACCAACCCATGGATAGCATGTCCGTGATGAGTAGATTATGTGTTTTTGGGTCTATTCAAACCTTTTCTAGGCATCACAAGTTACAACTGTTGACAGTCCAGGTGTCTAAATACCACACGGGTGAGTTTTCTTAAATGTTTGTTTGAGTTGCAAGCGGGAGGGAAATCAACAGCCAGCCTTTATAGTTACCCTTGTTCAGGGAATCTATAGTTAGCCTTTATAGTTAACCTTTAAAGTTAGCCTTTCACTTCATTTTACTCTTCTGATTGAAAGTCGTGGATGGATTGACGAGAATCTTGCACTTGCAGTGAGGTTCCAGGATTAACTCATGTTACTTTTTCCAGTGCCTGGTGCCCCTTAGCTTGAAAGAAGTTCTAATGAACTTATAATTTGTTTCCCATCTATAGTGAGAAAAAGTTACTGACATCAATTCTCTCATGTATGACTAAATATGTGAGTTTTTGGCTTGTCAGGTAAGAATTACAGCCTCGTGGGCCTTAGCAAACATTTGTGATTCTTTCCGTCGTAGAGCAGCCTACATGGAGTTGAATAAGCCATCAAAAGGTACAATTTTGTGTTGTCTTTTACACTTCTAAATCTTCAAATTATAAAAATTATTCAAATGCTAATTTTAAATTTGTGACCTGTAATATAGGTCCCACGACTGATTCAAGGACAATACCTCTTTTAGCTGAATGTGCTTTGCGGCTAACTACAGATAATGATAAGGTAACAAAACTTTATACCTCTGCAAACAAGAGTCTCATACCTTGCTTTTAGACCACACATGGGACTGGAAAGTTTCCTACTAGGAACTATTATGAGGAAATTTACTTGAGATATTCTTGCTTTGGTGGCAGAGACATATCTATTGAGAAAGAAAAGAAACTAGTTCATTTCTTGATAAGCTGAAAATTACTAATGGAATGGAGCAGTTATTTTTCATCTTAAAGTGGTCTTGCGAGTCTTTGGTCAAAACTACATTTTGGCATGAGATGTCTGCTTCCTTACATGTCCTTTCGCCCTTCTTTGGCTAAAACTGTTTATTCTATTCCTTTTGTCCATCTTCTCGTTTAACTTCTTCTCCTCCCCTTCTAAACTTTTACCCTGCAGCCAGTGGGGTTACTTGATAACAATAAATGTTTGATGCTAAAAATGGTTCAGCAGATACATTGAGTATCGCTAAATTTGTTAGAGATCTCAGATTTCTAAAGTTTTATGTTTATGTAATATCAGGTCAAATCAAATGTTGTGAGAGCCCTTGGTAATCTTTCCAGATTTGCAAATTTTTCACGGCAGACTACTGGTAAAATGGATTTGTCGATTTAAGCTTTAGATGGGTCCTCTTTTGCACCATCCCAGAAATTGCAATGCTGGTCAATATCACAACTTTTAAGTAGTAATTATATATTAGGTCTTGCAGGGGATAACGATTGGCTCGAAAATATGGTGCAAGCATTTGTTTCTTGCGTAACAACTGGAAACGTGAAGGTTCTTTTTTTCCGAATTTGTTAAATGTTGTCCGTCATAATCAATGTATTCTAGTTTTTGAAATTATTTATACTTTTTTTGTGCTTGTTACAATTATCACTGTATTTTTACAGGTTCAATGGAATGTTTGTCATTCACTGGGTTACCTTTTCCTCAATGAGACATTACAACTGCATGATCTGTCTTGGTCTGTAAATAAATTTATGTCTTTCATTTCTTTTTCCTCAAACAATCAATAAAATTTAATATATTTGTTTAGTGAATCAATTTTTTTGTCAAATTGTATTTGTTTGTACAAGACAGTATGTCGAGTTGTTAGGGCAGCAGTGCCTAAACTGTAATGTTGGTTCCTAATAATCAAATCCTCTGGTGCATTGATTATGTTAATCTTTAGTGAGCATTTTACTCTTTGACCTCGTTAACCTGCATGTTAAATAAATCAAGTTTGACTAGTCAAGGCGTGTGGTACCCTGAGGTCTATGTGGAACACATCTGATCTGATCTCATTGAAATGTGCTTTACTTTGCTCTGGTCAGGGCCCCTTCTGTCTACAGCATACTTCTGCTACTGTTGCGTGATTCAACTAACTTCAAGATCAGAATAAATGCTGCTGCTGCATTATCAGTACCAACATCAAGGCTTGGTTAGTAAAAATTCTATGTTTTTATTTTCCCCTCATTTTTTTGTTTCCTTTCTAATAAGATTGCTGTATAGTGTTAATAAAGAAATGGAGGACAGGATCGTTAAATTAAGAAGCCAATTATGTCGGATAATCTGTCTGTCTGCATCTCTCTCTGTGTTGGTCTGGGGCTTGATATCCATTGTTGGGTCATTCCATACAGCCTAAACTTTTAAAGCAACTTGGTTTCTTTTAGTATCAGAGTCAGGAGGTCTTATTTTCGATCCCCACCCTTGTCCCTGCATATTTTTGACACGTGTAAGCACCTCCATCTGTGAATTCGTGCTTGAGCATGCAGGGGGGTGTTGGATTATCTATATGTGTCTAACTGGTGTAAGGCGTCATATGCATTTTTAGGTTGTTCCTTAACAGCTGGAGCTTTTGAGACAACTTGTTCTCCAACAAATTAAGTAGGAGATTTTTCAAAACTATACAATTTTGAATGTAAGCCATTGCGAATGCAGATTCCTCTTGATTTAGGTTTAGCTCGAGCATATGGTATGGACAACCTAGTGCCAGTTGTCGGGCTATATAAACAATTAACTAGGAAGATACCTTAAGAATTTGTGGCTGTAAGGGTGTGCAGGTTAGGTTCTGTGATACTGTAATGTTTTGACTGTTACTGCGTCATCATCACATTGATGTTGTGCAGATTATGGGAGTTCGTTCTCAAATGTGTTACAAGGTTTGGAGCTTATACTTGAAAACTTTGCAACTGACCCAGTATTAGCACCCTCAAGTTTCAAGTACAAGGCAACACTTGAAAGACAGGTATAATAAACTTATTTGTAGCTAATTTTTTTTCCCATGTTTAATACAACAAACATTGTTTGCTACCAGTCATTCGTTTTTGTTTTTCCAGCTGACATCGACCACCTTGCATGTGCTTGGGCTTGCTTCCTGCAATGATCCTCAGCCCATTAAAGACTTCCTCATTAAGGTAAGGCAAATTCAGTATGAGATTACTAAAGAAAAATTTCCCAAAAACTTCCAAGCAATAGTAGCCACATTCACAAAATAAATAAATAATAGATAAAATGCAAATCCTAGGATGACAAGTATTTTATTTTATCTTCTCTATAAGGTTCTTTGGTTTTGGTTAAAGGTTGTTGGATGACAACTATGTGTCTTTAGGCTGCTCTGGGACTTAATATACACTGTTGGGCCGTTGCTTGACAGATCAAGTTTTGTTTGCTGCTTTGGGCTTAACATACATAGTTGGGCCATCCTTAACAGCGCGAGCTTTTGAGGCAGCTTGGTTTCTAACAGGAGCAATTACTTATCTACTTCACAAAAGTAGTAATTTGTCTAGTAAGGGGCTTTGGGCTTCACATTAGGAATGGGGAATTATGTTGTGATTATATTTCAGTGGAGGGTTAAAAAATTTAGTGTCCTGAGATTGCGTAAAACTTAAAAATTAAATCCTTGATTTATGTGATATTTTTTTGCTTGGTTGATTTATGCAATATTTAGAATAGTGAAAAGTCTTAGTACAACCGCAGCTTGCAATGCTTGCATTGATGGTGCGGGCCCCATGTTGGGGCCCACACCATTGTGCTGCTTGAATGCTGAGGACGTCATAAAACTACTCTTAGAATATTCCGTAAGTCGTGGCCCCTTTTGCATTTTGACATATTTGTTAGTGTCCGGCTAATTGAGACATTTAAATTTAGGATGCTGTTAACCATCAGAAATCAGACTTTAAATTGGTCAAAATTGAAGAGCATATTAGTGACAGATTTAATTGAAAGGACAATTCATTGACTGCGAGCTGAAGGACAGGAAACATTGCTAGGATGTTCATGCCTTTTATTAACCAAGCCCTAAAAATGGATCTAAAATGCAAAATAGTTTCTACTAAAAAGAATTTCATGTTTATAAAACAGTCTAAACGTATTCTCAAAGTCTTGTATAGAATAACCTAGACTTTAAGCTCAATGTTGGTTGATATAATTGCTTTGATTCTTATTAATTTTAAGACTAGTGCAGAAAGCAGCATTCCTGGAGGAGTGGCTCAATGTAGTATGCTTGTCATCAGTGAAAGATAGTACGCACCAGTCTGTGGACTCTAGCAACTCAGAGACCCAGAAGTATGGATCGATAACAATCAAGAAAAAGAAAACAATGATATCTGCGGCTGTGAGATCTTTAATTGATATATACAGAAGCTGTGATCACCAGAACCTCGTTCTGAGATTTGAAAATATTACCCAGTGCTTATCATGATGTTCCTATGCCGTTATGTCACACAAGGCACGCCCTACAACTTTCTGCCCATCTTCAATGTCAGCTCTGGTGCCCAGAATTCATTGATTTGAATATGGTATTCCTTGATGTTATACATCGAGATGCCTGATTTAAGGTCTACCCGCTGCAATTGGTGGTTTGGCACCTCATTGGCTGATTCAACTAGAGTGCAGGAATAGGAAGAAACATGGTAAGCAAAGGCAAATGGAGCAACAATTGTTTAGTTCTCTTACCATTGTCATTTTTTCTTTTAGGTCTCAGATCAAGGCATAGCCAATAGCCAAGGAGGTTAGTGAAATCAACAAGTTGGGGAAATGAGTGGCGGTTTGTAGTTAGTAAGGTTTCTAGAGGCATTGTACATGACGAAATCCTTCTTGCATCGTCGTAATGGCTAATGCATAATTTATTTTGAAACAAGGCTAAAATTGGAGCTTCATACTTGTTTGGCGGCTGGATGTATTTCAAGGTTAGGAGTTTGTTCTTCCATAGTGATTGTGGCCTTTGTGGGACCAGAGATATTCAGAGCTATAGAATCCCAGATATATTACTTATTTTTTCCTTTTTCTTGTTGTATAAATGAAATTATTGATTCTATTTCGACATTCTGCACCTCAAAATAAAAAATGTTTCAACATTTTTGCCGTAATAATCTAGATTGGTCGAATTTGAAGTATATTGCATTGATAGACAATTAAAAAAAAAGTATTGCATTGATAGAATTCCATCCATTCTTGATTGTTCTAGTTGAATATGAGGTAAATTGTATGAGAAACCAATTTTCTACTTGTTATGGATTGTTAAATCTGAACTTGTATTGGTAAAGGTAGATCAATTTTTTCATTCACTTATTCTAAGACCATTAACTCTTCCTTTCAAGTCCTTGTTAAACATCCTTCTTTTTTCGTTTTGAACATTGTTAATTAATTTTGCCAATAGATTTCAAGATAAAAGAGACATTTTTAGAAGCTGGATTCTGAATTTGTTTAGTGTGTTAGGTTTTTGAATTTGCAGATTCTTGGAATGATCTTAGAGAGGGTCTTGCTTATTTATATATAACAGACTGTATGTTCATATAAGAAAATGGCAACCAGACAGTGAGCGTGAGTGTGATATACAATTTATTTTCAGTCATTTTACTCTATGGGATTTGCTCACTTGCCTTGACGGATTATAATCAAGCTGATCCAAATGCATCCCTAACTGTCATCTCTCTTAGGTTAATTTTGCGTACAGATCACATTGATTGATGATTCCGCACGTGCTAGTTCAAAGCTCATTATGTGCGGACTGATTTTGCACATATATTGTGCTAGCGTGTGCGACAAAGGTCCCCGTAATGGATAGGCAGTGAAGCTTCACCAGGTGATAGCTGATTTTGATGATGATATACCCTATAGCAGGGCATCTGTAATATTAGTACGAGCACTCAGATAACAGCTTTGGTTGACAGAATTTTCTAGGCTGAGTCTTAAACTGTACGAGACAATACCAAAGGAGTCCCTTTGCTTTGCAATCGGCCAGACTTGAATGGCATATATTACAAAAGAGGAGTTCCTTCTGCCCATGGAACGATTTAAAACATCAGAAGAAAGAACAAAGAAACAATGATTTAAAACATCAGAAGAACAATTTAAAACATCAGAAGAAAGAACAAAGAAACAATGATCCCATTAGCAGTTAACCCGCAACAGGAAACCGAAGTTGACTAAATTCTCTGCTATTTATATTCCTTCATGCTTTTCACTAATTACGAAATGTAAATAATTTATTGGCCACCTGATTTACCCAGTGCATATAATGGGTAGGCCTTGTAAGCACCCGAGAGGATTGGAGGTGGGATACGGTGCTCTACGAGGTCGGTTGCCCGGCTCCTTCAAGTCGGTTCAATGGATTTTGGCACCCCTTGGTATGAAAAAAAAATGTAAACAATTTATTATTATTTCCATTATCGATGTAGGAGTGGGACTTACACTACAGTAAACTGTGAGAAACCTGTCTTTCTGAAGGCTGGGGACATTGAAAGAGCATCCTTTCAGACACAATGTTTGATTTCAGCGGAGATATGAAGCCCTTTCAATTCTCCAAAAAGGTAGGCTTATAAGGTTTCTCCTTCAGGATGTTTCTTATTATTTATCCAGTACACTAATTGATGGTTCTTACCAAGTTGCAAATACAATTACTTCAAAGGCAGCAGTCTACAAATGCATCTAGCTCTTGTCAGGAAACTATTATAGTACGCCAAGTAGTTTTAACTGGATATCATCTACTCAAAGAACACAAAGTTGATCATATTGTCGCCTTTTCTATATTTCCTCCTTTCTCACTTGTCACTAGCAGTGAGGAAAATAAACCACTGTTGTATTTATAAAATCAAACCACACTGCTACTGTCGTCCATCATTAGATCGAATCAAACTACTTAGAAAATAAAAGTTTCTGATATATATCTCTATCTTGTTATAATGCATTTCATGCATCGTACCAACTGGTATTTGGCTCTTAGCGCAATAATTTGTACACTTGCCTTTGATGCCAACTGGTATTTGCCGACAGAATCATATCAGTCCTTGGCTCCTTAACAAATTTAGTGATGAGCACCCTCAGTCGTCATCATTTGGCAAGAAGCTAAGGACTATGGCAATTTCTTTTGCTTTCAGGAGATAATATGAAAAATGGCATGCATTGATCTGGGAACGTCGATGCAACGGATGCCAGGGCTGGTATTACCAGGAACAGGATGTTGATGGTTTGTCACGTCTGTTGGATATCTCCCCATTGAAGGAGGTCCCCCAAGGACTGGTCTCCCAAGGACCACCTCAGGACTATCACCAAAGTTCATTTGTTATTTCCACTGTCCTTTTCTGATCAAATCTTTATCTCCCAAAGCTTCTAAGATGAAAAACAACAGGTTTTTCGATCAAGAATGATAGCTTGCTTCTCTAAAATAATTAAAGTAAAATGAAATTTGGTAGTCTAGCCTGACCAGAGTTATGATCATGGTATATAGGAGTCGTTCTGAATGTACCATGTAAGGCATCTATGTACTATGCTAGGACCCCTATGTACGGTCGATAGTGACTCTAGTCGTGCAACCCGGTCCTGAAAACATTTTCTTTTTACCTGGGTGTTTCTGGATCTTCAGGTCCAGTGAAGTGACCAACTATGGATGGTATAATAAGAACTAAAAAGAAAGTTGAGCAAAGATTGTTTTTTTTTTTGGATGCATAGTCGAGCAAAGATAGTGTTGTACTGTTGCATACATCATCATCATGTTCAGTAAGGTTTGACTCTTGTTCAGTAAGGTTTAAACTTCTATAGCTTCAGTATGCTCTTGGTGTAGGCATATCTAGGCTTGTATCTTTCACTCCCATTGCTTCAATATGCTCTTGGTGTAGGCATATCTAAGCTGGGATCTTTCACCCCTTCTCTTCCTAGTGTATATGCCCTTGCATGTGAGCCTTCTTTTATAAAAAAAGATGACAATATAACAATATCTTACATGGTTCAGCACCTTCATGGTTACAGGCACACTGCCCAATGTCTCCTTCGACAACTAAAAATTGCAAAGAAAAAGGAACTACTGTTATGAATTAAAGAGGTGGGTACACATACTTTTGCATGTTGCCAAAAGGAACTATTAAATAAAGGGAAATTTATATAAAAAAATATAAAAAAAAAATTACCAAATTGGCGCACTGTAGCAAATATTTTCCAAACTGGTGTTCTGACAAGCCACGCAGGCGCCAGCGCGGTCGCTGGCGCCTGCGTGGCCTTTTTTTTTTAACCGGCCCGAAAGGCGTCGGTTGAACCGACGCCTCTCGGTTTGTCATTTTTCGTCCTATTTTAAATAGACCGTCACTTCAACGATACATATCTCTCTCATTTCTAACCCATTTTTACTCATTTTTTTTATTCTTCCTTATTTTTAGTGCTCTTTCTAGTGATTATGATATCACAAAGATATTGAGCCATCACATACCATTTATCGTAGTTTTTGTAGTATTTTTTTCCATAAATAGTATGCGATGGATCAACATCTTTGCGATATCATTATGACCAGAAAGACCACTAAAAATAAGGAAGAATGAAAAAAAAATGGGCGAAAATGGATGAAGAATGAGAGAGATATGCATCATTGAAATTTGTCCCACTAAAACAAATCTGTCCCATTTTAAAGGAGTGATAACTTCAATGATGCATATCTCTCTTATTATTCATCCATTTTCGCCCATTTTTTTTTTCATTCTTCCTTATTTTTAGTGGTCTTTCTGGTCATAATGATATCGCAAAGACGTTGATCCATCGCATACTATTTATGGAAAAAAATACTACAAAAACTACGATAAATAGTATGTGATGGCTCAACATCTTTGTGATATTATAATCACTAGAAAGAGCACTAAAAATAAGGAAGAATAAAAAAAAATGAGTGAAAATGGGTTAGAAATGAGAGAGATATGTATCGTTGAAGTGACGGCCTATTTAAAATGGGACGAAAAATGACAAGGCATTAAAAGGCGTCGGTTTGTGAAGCCGACGCCTTTCTCTTTTAACCGAGAGGCGCCTCTTCAACCGACGCCTTTCGGGCCGGTTAAAAAAAAAAGGCCACGCAGACGCCAGCGCGTCAGAACACCAGTTTGGGAAATATTTGCTACAGTGCGCCAATTTGGTAATTTTTTTATATAAATTTGCCTTAAATAAATTGAGGTCTTGAAGACTGTGATTTACATACTATAATTGTTTATAGTTTATGGGCCTCTTAGACTTTCAGTGCCTTCTGGCGGTGGATATGAAATTGTTATTGGTTCTTCAATCCTTCCAATAAAGCACGCAAAAGCATGTTTGTGGGTGCTCGCTGCCATTGCTCTTTCTTTCATCATCTCGTCGTGTGTCCCTGTTTCTGATGTTCGTTCTTTTTATTATCTTAGTACATGGATTTGGTAGATGAAGATAATTTGTATAGTAAGTCAAAAGAACGGCAATTGACTAATGCACAACAAATCCACTTTCATTGTTCTTTGCCAAACAAGAAACAGAAAAGAATCACTTTATTGTAAGGCTTTGTCATGTCGTGGAAGAAAACAAAAGCTGGGATTTTTCAATTGAGAAACTTGGATCTGAGTAATAGCCAGCTTGATTTTGACAACTGATCTTTTGTAAGGTGAATCAGCCAATAATTTTCGTTGCAAGCGTAGTGAAGGGGGGACAAAATAGACACTGGCACTATACATGAGCTTAGCTCAAGTTTTTTTTAATCAAGCTTAACTCAAGTTCGATGACCATTTTCTTTCTCTAATGTGAGGCGATTTTGTTAGTTGTGGCCCTTGTGGAGCAGGAAAATGTGAGGCCATTTTCCTTGCCATGGGCCACGTGTGCCAGGCATCGAGCCGCTAAAATTTTGATCCAACGGCATGCGAAACAATCACGGATGGGGTGGCTGAGTCGAACCTGCCTGCTCCCATAACCACAGTCGAATCGAAATCCAATGGCTAGCAGCATTGCAACTCACGCAAAGGTACATAAGCCGTGTCTCATACTAACAGGACTCGTTGGTTAGAATTAATTCCCAAACTTGAGAAACTTTTCAGTGTATTTTGCCCACCACACTGTCCGTGTGTTCCACCATTCGCCAACTTACACCTTAGTCACCGGACTATGACAATTGACAGTTTTATCGGGGCCCACATGCTGCCCTAGTGACTAATAACATAAGTTACACGGACAATGTGGTACGAATGTGGCATGCAAAATACAATTAAATATTTCTCCCAAACTTTTAATTTCTTGATAGGTAAATAATTTCTTTCGCCTAATATATTTCACATCTTTTAGGCTGAAAGTTGAAAAATTGTTTTCAGCATCCAAATGTTTTTCATATTTTTCAGACTTGAAGATGTATTTGTAATGCTAAAAGGCCTAAATTTTCAACGTACAAACAATGATGAAAAAGCAACAGAAAAATATAAAATCAACTCCAAAATTGAGATTGGAAAGTAGAACTTGGAGAGTAGCTTGAAATGGCTCTCAATTATTGCATGTACTCAATTATTGCATGCACCCGGTATGTGATTTCATACACATGACCATTCTATGACGAAGATACTAGGGGTCACCGAACATTTAACTTTAGATTCTCTGTTCCCCACACCTTTAATTGTACTTTGCACAATTAAAGCCAAGCTTATAGATTTTCCATGCATGGACCATTCACGTGTGTGGGGAGGGGAGCCATCGAAGACAGAGACGCGTGATCGCCGGGAGAGTGCAAGGCAGTGAGCTTTTTAAGCCTCTTCCCTCGCCTTCTCTCTCTCTCTCTCTCTCTCTCTCTCTCTTCTACCATCTCTCTCCTCTGGTTTGGACCTTTCCAGCTCTCTTCCACGCCCTCAACATGATGTCCCCTGGGAGAGTAAATCTTTCTCTCTTTTTCTTTCTTTTCTCTGCCTTTTTTGCTTTCTCAAGTCTATCTTCTCTGGTCCAAAAGTTGGAGTCTTTGTAGAGGATAGACTAGCAAGAGAAAGGCAGACGTTTGTCAGAACTTAAAACCTGGGGAGTTTCTGACATTTGGCTATAGGTTTGTGTTTTCTGCTGCTGCTTCTTCTTCTTGTGGTTGTTTGCTTTGGTTAAACTCTGGCTCACCTGGAACTGATTGTGTGTTTGCCTTACATGTTTTGGTTCATCATTTTTTGCTAAATAAACGATTTTTTGTATCTTTGTATTTAAACAAATGTTGTTTGATCTGTAGTGTTTAGCTTGCTCTTTGATAAGATGAAAAGAAATGAAAATTTTAGCTTATTCTGAATCATTTGGGAGTTTTTATCTATAGAGCTCTGTTTTCTCAAAGTTTCCTCCTAAAGCTTATGAAAATTTAATGGAAAGATAAAACAGAGAAGTTTCAGGTTGGATTCCAGAAAGATAATGAACCTGTTTAAGATTTTTTTGCTTTTCATGGTGGTGATTTATAAGCCAGGCTTTTTCATTTCTCTTTTTTAAAACTAAAAAATCCTCCTTTTTACCAAAAAAATCTACTTGCCTGCCAAAACAATTATCGTAACTTTGCTAAAAAAAGCTTGCTTCTTCTCTAGAATCGAGAATCATTGAATCACTCGTTTGATGGGGCATCAGTGCAGCCCCTGCACAGTCATGTCAAGTCATTGTCCTTCATCTTCGAAGTCTCTGCCTTCTCTTTTAACGTGAACTTTACGCATTTAATTGTTCTTCTGTCTTTCCAATTCAATTATTTAATTTTTTTAATCTTCTTAAAATGTTTGTCTTTCTTCTTCTATTCAACAATCAAATTGATTGATCCTCACATGCTTTTGTCAACCATATAAAGATGTAATAAAAACTTGTGTAAGTTTATGAAACAAATTATCTGTAATATTTGACTGTTGCATTTTCTTGTTGCAGTATCCATGGGTAAGGATGGATCTCCCAAGCTTTACCAGCTTGAAACAAAGCGCAAACGCCTCACAAGATATCTAGCCGTAAGTGCTCTCTGCATCCTCTTCTATGTCTTGGGCTCCTGGCACAATGGCTCTCCTCCTTCTCCATCCCAACTCTTCACAAACAAGGCTGCATGCGATGTCACCTCCACCAATCCCCACTCCTTTCTCCTTCCATCCTCCTCCTCCTCCTCCTCCCTTGACTTCGAATCCCACCACCAAGTTGCCATGAAAGACTCCATTACCAGCAAGCCCCAGAAGTTTCCAGTTTGCCACATGAACTTCAGTGAGTACACTCCATGCCAGGACCCCAGGAGGTCAAGGAAGTTCCAGAAGAAGATGTTGATGTACAGAGAGCGCCATTGCCCGGCCAAGAAAGACCAGCTCTTGTGTTTGATTCCTGCACCACCAAAGTACAAGAATCCATTCAAATGGCCACAGAGCAGAGACTATGCTTGGTATGATAACATACCACATAAGGAGCTGAGCATTGAGAAGGCTGTGCAGAATTGGATTCAGGTTGAAGGTGACAGGTTCAGGTTTCCAGGTGGTGGAACGATGTTTCCCAGAGGGGCTGATGCTTACATTGATGACATTAATGAGCTTATTTCATTGACTAATGGGAAGATCAGAACTGCACTTGATACTGGTTGTGGGGTAAGAACCAAGAACATAGACACATCAATTTTGCCAATTGTCACAAGCATGAATTACCTTGATGCATTCCCCCTCGCGTGCGCCAGGGCATCGAAATCCCATGGTTGACGATGCTCTATTGCGCGCGGATGTGTGCAGTTTTTTGTCCATGTGTTATGCGTGTACTTAAATTGATGTGTTTGGTGATGTTTCTGGTGTCATGGCTACTGTTTGAAGGTTGCGAGCTGGGGAGCTTATCTGCTGAAGAGAGACATATTGACAATGTCTTTTGCTCCGAGGGATACACATGAAGCTCAGGTGCAATTCGCTTTGGAGAGGGGTGTTCCAGCTATGATTGGTGTTTTGGCTTCAGAGCGAATGCCTTATCCTGCCAGAGCTTTTGATATGGCTCACTGCTCACGTTGTTTGATTCCTTGGTTTGATTATGGTAATTTGCTATCATTATAAAAAAAAATTTCTATGCAAAAGTTGTGATGTTTGTGGATATCAATACACTATAATAAATTGGGGAAAGTTAACATGTGCCCCAGCTAACGCGTGATGGCATGGGCTGGTACGAGCTGTTGGATCTAGATCCAATGACACGCGTTAATAGAAAGTTTATTACCTGCAACAGCTAAAACATCAAATTTCATTTATCTCAGACTTGGTGCGTCAGGGCATAACCCCTTAAAACATAAACCACCAAAAAAGAAAATACAAAATGTTAGACCTGCTGATCAGGGTTATGGAGTATGGTTTGGTTTATGTTCATTGAAGTTGGTGATTTATGTTCATTGAAGCAAATTGAACATGTACTTAAATGTTGGTGGTCCGTCTGTTTCACCCTATGATTTGAAACTGTTGATCTCTTGCAGATGGTCTTTATCTGATTGAAGTGGACAGAGTTTTAAGGCCAGGGGGGTACTGGATTCTGTCTGGCCCACCAATCAGGTGGAAGAAATACTGGAGGGGGTGGGAGAGAACTGAAGAAGACTTGAAACAAGAACAGGATTCCATAGAGGAGGTTGCCAAGCGCCTTTGCTGGAGGAAAGTAATTGAAAAGGACGACCTTGCAATCTGGCAAAAGCCCATCAATCACATTGACTGCATCAAAAGCAGGAAGGTCTATAAAACACCTCATATGTGCAAAGATGACAATCCTGACGCCGCCTGGTAAGAGAACATGTGCAAATTTTAATCGGAAATCTCTAGTTGTTCACATATAAAATATTGAAGCATTTGATGTTTATGGCCAATTTTAGTCACCATAAAATTTGTGCTAATTGGCTCTTTCACTCTCTGTTGGTGTGAAAGGTACAAGAAGATGGAGACTTGCATAACCCCACTGCCTGAAGTAAATAGTCCGAGTGAAGTTGCTGGTGGGGCTGTGGAGAAATGGCCAGCAAGAGCTCTTGCAGTTCCACCTAGAATCAGCAGCGGATCCCTTCCTGGAATTACTGCCGAGAAGTTCCGAAGTGATAATGAGCTATGGAAACAGAGAATTGCGTATTACAAGAAACTCATTCCTCCCATCGCTCAAGGCAGATATAGAAACATCATGGACATGAATGCCCAGTTGGGAGGTTTTGCAGCTGCTCTTCTTAAATACCCTGCATGGGTTATGAATGTTGTCCCAGCAAATTCAAAAGATGACACTCTTGGTCTAATTTATGAAAGAGGACTGATTGGTACATATCAAGACTGGTGTGAAGCCTTCTCCACATACCCAAGAACATATGACATGATACATGCAAATGGAGTTTTCAGTATCTACCAGGACAGGTAACATAGTAACTTTGACTAATACTCTCTCCGTTCCAAAATATTATGTATATTTGGAAATATTTGCTATTCCAAAATATTGTATACATTTTGCCAAATCACGTGACTTTCTCTTTCTAAATTTGGAGGAGGAAGGTGAACGAGCATACAAGTTGGATAGGATTTAGGGAGAAGGAGTAATGTGACTTACTCGTGGGCTTCATGGTCCAATAAAAATGAGAATTTTCTCAAATGTACACAGTATTTTGGAACGGAGGGAGTATAAGTTTTTCTTTGAGTTCCCTAAGTATGCGTCCTGGCTCAGGCTCATCAGTGTGCACCTGGATGCTGCGAATTTCGATCTCATGGTGCTGGATTAACGTGTGTCATTGGATATCGATTAGGTGCACTATGGTGCGCGGGAGCCTAGGCGCATATTGTGTGTTTGTTAATTGTCCTTAGATATTGTGGGGGTGTGATTTATTAGTCAATTTCACCTGAATTGTGAGTGAGAATATAAAACTGCTATTGTTGCTCAAAACAGGTGTGACATAGCATTCATTTTATTGGAGATGGACCGGATTTTGAGACCAGAAGGCACAGTTATATTCAGGGATACGGTGGAGGTGTTGGTGAAGATACAAACCATAACAGATGGGATGAGATGGAAGTCTCAGATAATGGATCATGAGGATGGGCCTTTTAACCCAGAGAAAATCCTTGTGGCTGTGAAGCAATACTGGACTGGTGAACCTTCCAAGGAAGAGTGAAGACATTTAAATCCTTTTCAGGCCAATTTGAGACAGACAAAAAAGTTACTGGCTTTTCCTTTTTTATGGGTAATCAAGGCTTCTGTATTTATCTTCCTTGTTCGTTTGTATGGCTTGTCCTTGGAGAGGTGTTGGTGTATGTAATATATTCTTTAAGCCATAAGGAACTTCTTATTCAATGTTGGGTGGATTCATTTATTGAACTGTACGAGGAGAGTAAATTCAGATGTGAAATCCCATTCACCTTGTGCTTGTAAATCCATTGAATGAGCCACCCTCTTGCCAGGCAATTAAATTTGGATGTCAGTGGAGGTTACTTTTTTTTTTCACTTGTTTAGTTGTTTAATTTGCTGCCAAGTGATGATGAATGCAATATTAGTTGGTGCTAATAGTTTATTGCTTATAGTTGACGAATTGATTACTTTCTTAAATTGGTAGTTGTATGTTGTGTTGTAGTTGTCCTCTAGGTTAAGGAAAGAGACATGCAAGTAGAAAAAGAGAACTACCTACCTTTATGCTATGCTCTATCAGCCTTAACTTAGGCTCCAAAAAGTGATTAAGATAAAATATGAATGGCACAAACCGAATCAGAATGAGGCCATAGAATCCATGTCTTTTTTTGTGGACAAGGAAACTACTAACAATATCTTAATTTGACAAACGAAATAAGTAATCTTGTGATTATGATTTATTCATGAAGTTTTACATATGTTGGGCCACACAATTAAATACCTGCCATTTTTTATCAAGACAAGATGCTTGGCCACACGGCCCACACAACCCCCTTTTATGTTGATATTTGTTTTTATCTTCTTTTTTTTTCGCTTTTTTTCTAAAGCACTTGTTGTAGATCGCGTGATATATACTTAAACTATACATTTCATTAGCTCCAAAACTTATGTTTATGTTAATGTTTGAATATATTTAGTGATGCTTTAATGTTATTTTTGTTCTTTTGTAGGAGAATACAGTTGCACTCTTTTTGGCATAAGAAGAAGGAAAGAAGCAAAAGAATTTGGCGAAACACAATGTGCGATCGATCACATATGATCTAGCGATCGATCGCTTGATTCAAAAGAAACCGCGAGATGATAGTGCAATCGATCATCACCTTTCCCGATCGATCGTATCTACTAGAATTTTATTACGATGTTTGCGATCGATTGCAACCCAAGCCAATCAATCACGGTATAAAGAGAAGTTGTCGAACGATCGCGGGATGAAGAGAAAAGACATCAGCGATATGCGATCGATCGCTAGACCAGAGACGATCAATTGCCGACGGCATAAACGTGAAACAAACACCCTTTTTAATTGGGTTTTGTGAGGGGTGTTTGTGGCTTTTATTACCCTACTATATAAGCCTTAAGGAGGGTTTAAAATAGGGGTCTTCGGGGAGTCTTATGACGGCTAGAGGAGAGGAGAGAAGAAATAGAAGAAAAATGCTCTACGAATAAGACGAAGAAGATAATGAATAGTGTTTCTCATCCAATGCTCGGCTAAACTACATCCAAGGCGTAGATGCCGATTAGATTGGTTTTATCTTTATCTTTCTCTAATCTTGTTTAGTTGATGTATGAATCTTTATTCTATGATTAATGGTAGTTCATTAAGATTTGTTCTATGTGCTCGAGAGAGGCTAGAGTGGATTTTATGAATTTAATCTGAAGAATGCCCGTGTCCGAGAAGAACGAGTGCAAACCAAGGTGTTATTTATTAATAAAGTTTCTATTTTCATTGATTTTATGGTCGAGAGAGATAGATTCTAAATTCCATTGCTTTAATTGTATTAAGTGCTTATGTCCTAGAGGAGTATGCATAATAGTTTGAATTGATTGCATATGTCCGAGAGGAATATGTTAAATAACGTATGTCCGAGAGGAATACGGTAATTGCATCAACTAAGAACTTTATACAAGAGAGAGAGATATGATAAAACTAATTTAATTAGTGGTGGATTCGGTGCCTTGGTATTTCTCCACATTATCGGGACAGCAGCACAGCGCCCTCACTGGCTCTTCGTTGTCCCTCCCTCCCCCTTCTTCCTCGTAGCCAGCGGTGATGGAAGATGGACGGTGGTAGTCGGAGGCGTAATCACAGGCGGAGGTAGGAGGCGACGGTGACGGCCTCTCCGCAGCTTCGAGCAAGAGGGGGGCTCCGGCAGAGGCGGAGGCATCGGGTGCGCAAAAGGTGGCGGCAAAGCAAGCACCATGGCGGCAGAGGTGACGAGAAATACGGCGGTGACAATGGCGGCGAAAGGCGGAGGCTTTGGTGGCGGTGGAAGCAGATCCGGCTGGACAAAGGGTGGAGGGATCGAAAAGTCGCGATCTTGGCAACGGGTGTGACACGACAATGATATCTATAAAATATACACATTTTATATGCCTTTCTGCCTATTTGTTAGTCGTAATTTTAGTTGAAGTAAGGATAATTAATTGTTAATCATGATTAGGTGAGTAATTAGGAGTTTAATGAATAAATGCACTTAATTGATTAATTTAGATGCGTTAATTAGATTTATTGGATTTATATTTTATAATGCGTCTAAATGATATTTGATTTTATTTATGCAGGTTTTGAGAGTCCAGATTCAGAGCGCCAAAAGTGACGCACGTCAAACAGTTTCTGTGAAAAGATCGAAGATCCAACGATTAAAGAGATGCTGACGGGTTTTGAAGAGCCTATTTAATTAAAATAGTGACATCACGCACAGAAAATATCTAAGCCGTTGGCATACATCTAAGGAAGAAGACGGGTTTTGATTTTGAGAGAAGATCCGTTCAGATTATATCCGGCAGCTGAGATTATGACGATGGGTTTTAAGTCTTAACCCAATGAAAAGAGAAAAAAAAGAAAAGAAAAAGGAGCACTGAACCGACTGGTTCAGTGCCGGCTTGGTTTAAAAAAAAAAGAAGAAAGACGACCCGAGCCAACTGCTCGAGTGTCGGTTTCAGAAAACAGAGCAGCGCTCGAGCTCTGCTCGAGCGCCGACAAGGGTCGAGAGGCGGCGAGGCGATCGGAGGTGGACGAAGCTGGCATGACGACGCCAACATGGGTCTCGCTGGTGACAACCATGGCGGCTATCATGGTGGCGATGGAAGAGAAATTCGACGGCAGGGCCTGCGATGGCAGACTGTCCCGGTTGGTGAAGCTTGGCGTATGTGGTCGACGGCGGTGGTGAAATAGATGGTGGACGGCGAGCTCAAGATCATTGGGTCTGTACGGCGAGAACTCCGGTGGCAAGACGGCAAGGCAGAAGCGGGAATCGTGCTGGAATTGAAAATGGAAGATCATGCTCGATTTGGAAATTACAGAGGCATGCGGGATTTGGAAAGCTTCGACGAAATGTGTTCGTTTTGGATTCCTTCCTCGATTAGGAATCGATTGAGGTCTATAAAAAAAGGAGGAGGAGGAACTGGAAAAGGGACGACAGAGCGGAAAGAACAAAATCAGAGCTTTACATAGAAAAAAACAGAGCTTTAACGAGAGGAATCCGGCCGGAAAACAGACGATTTGGGCGTGATTTTGGCCGGATTCCAGTGGCAACAAGGCTGGGAGCTCGACGGAGGTGAGGAGGAGAGGGAAAGGACTGATTTTGGGTCGATTTGCAAGTGATACAGTGCCATTTTCCAACTGCTACAGTGCGCGTCGCATCGGGGAAGACAAGTGAATAGTGAACAGTGCTACAGTAGTGAATAGTACTTCGTGAACAGTGTTCCTGCATATGACTTCTTCGACGAACCAGACTTTTTCTTCCTTTTCATCCATGTCTAGCTAAATTCATTGTACTAAGACTAGATGAAGCCCTGCTGACTTGTTTGACTCTCAATATTTATTTGCAATTCTAAAGTAGTGATTTTTATTCCATGTGCTTAATATTTTGTTACGATTATTCTGTTGCTCGAGAGAGGGTAGAGTAATTGTTAGTGAAATTAAACTAAGGGTTTGTTAATGTTCGAGAGGTCTTAGCGAATTCCAAGGTATTATTTGAATAAAAATTACATTTTTATGATTGATCTTTGCTCGAGAGAGGGAGATTAATTAAGTTAGATTTAATTGTTTAGTTGCATGTTCGAGAGGGCTGCACACATTACGATTATTCGTGACTTCGAGAGGGGCACGGATAATTGATCACTTGGAATTGTATGGGTTTAACGGAGAGGAAAGCTATTTGGTTTGGGTGGATTCAAAGTCGTTGTATATTTTTCATTAGATTATTTTCACGTAAATTTCTCTTGCTTTGTTAAAAATTAAAACTTTTTATCCTGTTAGAAATTGTTACGCAAAATCTTAGAATTAAGTTGAATCAGTCCAAGTCCTTTGGGTTCGACCTCGTTACCACTAGTCTATACGTAGTCTCGTGCGATTGCGAGTAAATAGTAAAAAAATCAATCAATCAATTGGCGCCGTTGTCGGGGACTTGGTAACGGTTTGACTTAATTCTAATTAGTTTAGATTTTTTTGTAGGATTTTGATACTTGATTTTCTTGTCTTTGTAAGAGTCAATTTGGAGAGGCAGATAGTGACACTTGGAACTCGCCAATGTTGGAAAGGACACTCCTTCCCCTCGTTTGCAATCTATCAACCTTTCTTTTTAAGTAGATTTTGATGTTTTAATATTTTTCTTTATTTCTGTGAAAGCATGCAGTGTTAGTCGTGGATATCTAGGGTTGTTTTGTGTTGTGGATGTGTGATAGTGTAGTTATGGTGTTGGTGATTGCGTGGTGAAAGAAAAAAAATGACTTCACCTTCCTATGGATTTAGCCATAATAACCCATATATGTACTTTAATGATTATTATTCCTCACACACACCTACTTCCCCTCCCTTAGAAGTGTCATTCCCTCCATGTCACTCATATCTTGATACTTATAACCATGGGTGGGAAAATCAATCAAACTTTGGGAGTAGCATATCTTCCCTACAACCCACGACCCCTTTTATTTTGGAACCATGTGCCATTTGTTTAAGTCCTACTCATACCCTAGTGGAGTGCCCTTCAGCCAATGAGTATCCGGAATTGGTGCGCGATCATGTAAATGCGGCCTAAGGTCTTCATATGTGGGAGGACCAATCTTATTTTTCTTGGCACACTCTCAACAAAAGGGCTATGTTTGACCAAAACACTACTCTACCCTTACAAGGTATGACATGCCCTGTTCCACCACCACCACAGCCCCAACTCCAATATGCCCAACCCACATGGACCCCTGACTTTGAAGATAATGTCTTGTCAATGTTGGATAATATAACGGGGATCTATAGTAGTGCATGGCGCGATAGTAATGAAGTAAACACTTTACCTATCCAACCACAATACCCGATGGGCCAATTTGTTGAAGAGGGGATAAGTTTTTCCCCTAACCATGTTCAAAATGTTACAACCCTTCGGAGTGCACAGAAATTTGAAAATAAGGTTGGATGTAGTGCAGGAAATAAGGAAGGAGGGGTGGAAATTAAAGAACGAGTGAATGAGTCGTTATAACCAATTTTTAAATCTTCTATCTCTGAGGAGTCACCGTCTACAATAATATTAACAGAACCTTCACAGAACCTTCTATTCCCGAAGCACCACTCATACAATGTCTAGACCAACCTTCCCCGTTGATTGTTGAACGTGACTTAGAGTGTTCTATCGATTGCCCATTCAATCCATTATTTGAGAGTCCTCCCCAAATTGTGTTACGAGAGGAGGCCACTAAGGCCAAATTGGGTGATGTGGAAGAGGAGCCATTCATTTTGGAAATCTCTAATGACCTCTTCCCATGGCAAATGAAGGGGAACCTATTCCCAACGCTTACCCGCCCACCACTCCACCCCTTCATTCCAAGGTGTGATCCGTACTTAGGCAACAAAGATAGGAGTGTGTGGGGTAATCATTTAATTGATCCAGGTTGACTTGTTGGGGTTACGTCTGGCTGAAGACGTAAAACTTAGCGCTCTTGGGAGGTAACCCAAATTTTATTTTCTTGTTTGTTTTCTATTTATTTTTGTTATTGTAGGTTATTTCTTACCTATGTGGGGATGCTACAGTCCAGGTTTGGTGGTGTATTTAATTTTTCCATATTTATATTATCTCCTCATTCTTCGCTTATGTGTTTCATGCTTTCATCTACAATGAGGCTCTCCATTCAGGTGACTTCTTTTCTTTTACTATTCATTCATATATTTTCGTTTATTCAAATTTTTTTTGCAAATTAATTAAAAAAATAAAAAAGAAAAAAAATTGATTAGTTTTTAGGTTGTTTGCTAGTATTTTTATAGGTTTTGATAGTTTATCCCGCGATGATGCATTTTACAATTCTTAAGAGATTAATTTACATTGGAAGTGTGAGTAAGTATACTGGAGGATAGAGAACTTAACTGAGCAGTATCTTTCTGTTACAGTCCTCTTGGATCATGTGCTTGAGCTAAGAAAACTCACTCACACACACTAGTACATAAAGTAATACCCTCTAGAGATTTGTTGAATACTAATCTTCAGTGGGATATCTTTAATCAGAGTCATTGGATGATATGTGGTTGTCCTTTGAGCTTAAAAGATCATGATAGACCATTTACTTGGCCATGGCAAGGGCTGGAATCGGAAATAGGTTGAGAGTATAATACAACCTGGACAGAATAAAGATGTGCTTGAAAATATGAATGCTGAAAATGAAAATGTGAAAAAAAAATAAAAAAAAAAGAAAACAAAAAGAAAGAAAGGGGCTGCTTGACTTTATAGGATTAACTTAGGCTGATGCTCAGGCCCGGAGCGGTCCATCTTAAAACCTAATGCCCTAAGCCATACTGGTTGGGAGTCATTGGTCTGAGTCATTGCTAAACCTAAGCATCTTGAAGTCAGGCCTTACATAGTCCTAGTGGAAAAAAAAAAGTCTGTGGTGTATTATCCTCTCAAATCTAGAATGTTGGACCCGAAGGAGGCGCGCAGATCTGTGCTATCATGAACCTAAAGATTGGGATGACTACGTAGATTCTGATGTTCTTTGGTTAATGGGTAACACTGGATATGTGTAAAACAGAAATTTAGAATGTATTGCTACAATGTTCTATACTTTTACTATTTACGTTATAATGCTATATCATATTGAGCAGAAATTTCCAAGATGAAAGTGTGGAATACAACCACTTACTTGAGGGCTTCTATATTCCCGTTGATTATAAACCAAGTACGTGTGGTTGATTCTCTTAAGCATTGTAGTCTGCATTTGAAGGGATAATAGGTTGTTTGTTTTGCAGTGCTTTGATTTGTTTTTGTATTTAGGTTAATTAGGTTAATTCCATAAGTACATGTTTGTGGGTAGCATGGCTGCAAACCCTCACGAGACAACACTTGTCCTACTAGGGACACCTAGAGGTTTAACGGCTTGTTGCATATGCTCAATGCAATCGTGTTCCCTACGAAAGTGGCATTACTTTTCTAGTTTAGTTTATTTTAGTTGTTTTTGTTTTCCTTGCTTGATTTTGTTTTGCTCGAGGACTAGCAAAATGTAGGTTTGGGGGTATTTGATATCTATAAAATATACACATTTTATATGCCTTTCTGCCTATTTGTTAGTCGTAATTTTAGTTGAAGTAAGGATAATTAATTGTTAATCATGATTAGGTGAGTAATTAGGAGTTTAATGAATAAATGCGCTTAATTGATTAATTTAGATGCGTTAATTAGATTTATTGGATTTATATTTTATAATGCGTCTAAATGATATTTGATTTTATTCATGCAGGTTTTGAGAGTCCAGATTCAGAGCGCCAAAAGTGACACACGTCAAACAGTTTCTGTGAAAAGATCGAAGATCCAACGATTAAGGAGACGCTGACGGGTTTTGAAGAGCCTATTTAGTTAAAATAGTGACATCACGCACAGAAAATATCTAAGCCGTTGGCGTACATCTAAGGAAGAAGACGGGTTTTGATTTTGAGAGAAGATCCGTTCAGATTATATCCGGCGGCTGAGATTATGACGACGGGTTTTAAGTCTTAACCCAATGAAAAGAAAAAAAAAGAAAAGAAAAAGGAGCACTGAACCGACTGGTTCAGTGCCGGTTTGGTTTAAAAAAAAAGAAAGAAGAAAGACGGCCCGAGCCAACTTCTCGGGCGTCGATTTCAGAAAACAGAGCAGCGCTCGAGCTCTACACGAGCGCCGGCAAGGGTCGAGAGGCGGCGAGGCGATCGGAGGTGGACGAAGCTGGCATGACGACGCCGACATGGGTCTCGCTGGTGACAACCATGGCGGCGATGGAAGAGAAATTCGACGGCAGGGCCTGCGATGGCAAACTATCCCGGTCAGTGAAGCTCGGCGTATGTGGTCGACGGCGGTGGTGAAATAGACGGTGGACGGCGAGCTCAAGATCATTGTGTCTGTACGGCGAGAACTCCGGCGGCAAGACGGCAAGGCAGAAGCAGGAATCGTGCTGGAATTGAAAATGGAAGATCATGCTCGATTTGGAAATTACAGAGGTGTGCGGGATTTGGAAAGCTTCGACGAAATGTGTTCGTTTTGGATTCTTTCCTCGATTAGGAATCGACTGAGGTCTATAAAAAGAGGAGGAGGAGGAACTGGAAAAGGGACGACAGAGCGGAAAGAAAAAAAATCAGAGCTTTACATAGAAAAAAACAGAGTTATAACGAGTGGAATCTGGCTGGAAAACAGACATTTTGGGCGTGATTTTGGCCGGATTCCGGTGGCAACAGGGCTGGGAGCTCGATGGAGGTGAGGAGGAGAGGGAAAGGACTGATTTTGGGTCGATTTGCAAGTGATACAGTGCCATTTTCCAACTGCTACAGTGCGCGTCGCATCGAGGAAGACAAGTGAATAGTGAACAGTGCTACAGTAGTGAACAGTACTTCGTGAACATTGTTCCTGCATATGACTTCTTCGACGAACCAGGCTTTTTCTTCCTTTTCATCCATGTCTAGCTAAATTCATTGTACTAAGACTAGATGAAGCCCTGCTGAATTGTTTGACTCTCAATATTTATTTGCAATTCTAAAGTAGTGATTTTTATTCCATGTGCTTAATATTTTGTTACGATTATTCTTTTGCTCGAGAGAGGGTAGAGTAATTGTTAGTGAAATTAAACTAAGGGTTTGTTAATGTTCGAGAGGTCTTAGCGAATTCCAAGGTATTATTTGAATAAAAATTACATTTTTATGATTGATCTTTGCTCGAGAGAGGAAGATTAATTAAGTTAGATTTAATTTTTTAGTTGCATGTTCGAGTAAGGGTGCTCACGAGCCGAGTTAGCTCGCGAGCTTTTTAGGCTCGACTCGATTCGGCTCGATTTTTAGCTCGACTCGAGCTCGAGCCACCTGTAAGTCAACTCGGCTCGACTCGAAAAAATTCGAGCTCGAAGAATCAGCTCGAGCTCAGGCGTGATGCTCTTATCTTCTGAACCTTTCTGGTTAGCACCTATGGGCCATCATTGCCATCTTTTCTTAGTTACAGTTTGGCAGCACCTGCAGGCTACCGGCCATCATTGCTATGTTCCATCAAATCACCTTCTTTATCACCTTCTTTAGCTTTCTTAAAAACCGACTTTATTACTGAAATTCTCTCAAGTCAGGACATCAATATATAGACGACGCCTTTCGTTGACCTCCCAAGCTTAGCTCCCCCCTCCAATGCCCTATTTTCATGTGAAACACAAGTTTCAGATCGGATTTCCCACTCCCTTCTGGGATTATCTCATCTTACAGAAATATATCTCCAAACACCGGTTTTAGTTCTTAAAAAAGATCCAATTTTTCGGAGTTATTTTGTTTCTAGGACAGATTTGATGGCCTCGCCCAAGTCTCCGTCTTCGGCCTACTGGTGCTACCGCTGCAGCAGACACGTCCGGGTTTGGATGACCGCGACGACGGCTCCGTAGAAGAGATCGGGTCCCCTCCTTTTCAACCAGTTATTGGTGATTCTCGCCGCCGCGGACACCCCGGAGGCGCCGCCATGTACGTGCACCACCCCAACCACCGCTCCAATGTCGACCAGGTGCCGCATCTGTCCTTTTGCCACAGTCGTCGTAACGGTGGCAGGGAACGTTCTCTGTTTAATCCCGTCATCTTCCTGCATGCCCTATCGGGTGGTGCTGATTCCGACGGAGAGACCGGAGGCTTCGCCGCGATGCAAAGGGTGGATGACCCTGTGGAACCTGGATTTCACAGAGCACAACGAGCAGGGTGACTGGTACAACGAGCTAGCCCACCGGGTGGACGAGGCACTCGGCTTCATGGCTGTCGCCAGACTGACGATGGACCACCGATCATGACCACACTGAGTTTTGGACCTCCCATGAGTGCGGGCCGAGCTCGAGCTCGGGCTCGGGCTCGCGAGCCCGAGCCGAGCCAGCTCGCGAGCTCTAAAATTTTATAATGAGCTGAGCTCGAGTTGTTAAATATGGGCTCGATTCGAGTCGAGCTCGAGCTCGAGCCAAATTTTTAAAAGTCGAGTTCGAGTCGAGCTGAGTCAAAACTCGACTCGACTCGGCTCGTGAGCAGCCCTATGTTCGAGAGGGCTGCACACATTACGATTATTCGTGACTTCGTGAGGGGCACGGATAATTGATCACTTGGAATTGTACGGGTTTAACGGAGAGGAAAGCTATTTGGTTTGGGTGGATTCAAAGTCGTAGTATATTTTTCATTAGATTATTTTCATGTAAATTTCTTTTGCTTTGTTAAAAATTAGAACTTTTTATCCTGTTAGAAATTGTTACGCAAAATCTTAGAATTAAGTTGAATCAGTCCAAGTCCTTTGGGTTCGACCTCGTTACCACTAGTCTATACGTAGTCTCGTGCGATTGCGAGTAAATAGTAAAAAAATCAATCAATCAGACAACGGAGTTGGTGGTGGTTGTAGCTCGAGGTGGTGCGGCAGCGCAACCGGAAGAAGAAAGCACCCAACTTGCGGCAACCTTGGCGACGGAGTAGCACCAAACGGAGATGGTGCAGGTGGGCATGGCGGGTGTGGCGGTGGCAACGGAAGGGCCACCGGAGCTTCAACCGAGGGACGGTCATCCATGTGAAGCAGAGGATGTGGACAGTGGAGAGCCAAGGTGGTGGCGGCGGAAGGAGGAGGGCTGGAGGCGGAGATCTGGCCAGAGGACGGGAGACAGCTCGGCCTCGCGAGGGGTGAGGAGGCGCCGTGAACCATAAAATGCCACCTTGCACGAGGTCTCCTTGCCAATCGAGGGAGGCAGCGGTGTTGGGCGGAGGCAAGGAATTCCGTATCGGATTTCGGTAAAATATCGGTCGGCCTAAGAGATAAAATTTTGGAGATATTTCGGAGATATTTGTAAAAAAATATCGTTAGTTAAAAATTAATTTTTGTTATATATTTTCACAATTTAACTTATAAAATGAGTTATATTAATTTAGATAAAGCATAGATTTCAAAATATGCATAAAAATGCATATTAGGATTGGAAACAAGGGGAAAGTTGTTATTTTTTCCCTTTTTTTAAAAAAAAAAAAATTTCCAATTTTTTTTTTTGAAAATGTTTTTTTTTTGAAATAGCGAAATTTCGGTCCGAAACCGAAATTTCGCCGATATTTCGGCAAAATTTCACCGATATCTTAAATTTTTTTTAAAAAACGGTATTTTGTCATTTCGATTTCTCGGGTGGGCCCAAAATCGATATATCGGTGAAATTTTGGCAAAATTTCGCCGATATAGAATTCCATGGGCGGAGGCATAGCCGTCGCCGTCGCCATCACCGTCGACTGGGGAGACAAGTCGTCGACAATAGTTGTCTGGACGGCGGTAGTCATGGGCTCCAACAGACCCTGCAGAGAGGTCGTCGGAAAGGATGCGGCGGTCACGGCGTCAGCGTACTGAGGGATGGGCTCGGCGTGGACTAGCGGTGCCAGCGAGTTGAAGGCGGGCGATGGGATGAACCCCGTCAATACTGAGTCCTGAGCAACGGTGCCCGACGATGACGACGATGATATGTTGGGCGGCTGCCAGTGCTCGTAGGCGGGAAAATACTGATGCAAAAACACGGATAGAGAGGCGCTGATGCTCAGAGGAGGAGCCGACACCGGCTGGCAATGGACGGACAGCAGGAGCCCCTCAAAGCGACGATCGCGAAGATGGTTCTCCTGGACGCGACGATGGTTGGACTCCGCAATCTCGGCAAACACAGTCTTCAAATCGGTAAGTTCCCGCTCTAATTTCGCTTCCAATTCTGCTTCCAAATCGTGGGTAATAGTGACAGCGAGGGTGGGTTGGGAGGGAGCCGAAGATCAACTGCTCCGGTACCAATGTTGTAGATCGTTGTCTACAAGAGAATCTATAGAGGAATACATCTATAACTAAGAAAGTAAAACACATAAAATAAACTAAAGCTTCATCGATTCTTGGATTATAGATTAGGGAAAACCCCTTACATATTTATAGGCTCTTAGCCATAATCCTAATTGACATAGGATAGACCCTAAGCTATAGTCCTAATTGACATAGGACCCTAATCTAATCTAATCATAATCCTAATAGAGTCATAACAAACTCATTTTAAGCAACTAGGATTAATTATTTTTCTTAGAATTAATTAAAACAACAACTTTTTCTCTTGAATTTGGTAGAATAATCTTGAATTTGGTAGTATAGTTGTCTTATGCACTTGCAAAGGTTTAATATTAAAACGATCATCGCGTTAGAGTAATGGAATCAAATCTGATTTTCATATGCGCACATTGGTGGTAGAGGGGTACCAGCATTGATAGTGGGGTTGAAGACTTGCCTGTGAGCAGTCTACTGCTAGGAGTTTGCAGTAGACTGAAAGGCTTACTGAAAGTTAAATCGGGGCACAACAGTAGACAAGGCTCTTTGAGTGATTTACTGAAAAATTTATTGGATAATGCATTGGAAGACAGCGGGCGCAGCGATAGATTGGACGAACATAGCGATCTACTAAAAGGTCTTCTGGAGGATGCAACAGAGGGACATTATGACAGCGACTTCCAAGTTGGGTCACCACTCTAATAGGTATTTAAGGACTACAAAAGGTTTATTAAGGTTAATGCTAAGCTTGTAAAGGGATGAGAGAGCAAGGTTTGGTTAAAGATTTGTAATAATGAAATTGCTTGATGAACAAAGTTTGTTATTTGTTGTGGTGTTGAGTATGGTGAGAAGAAGCCGAACTACGGTAATCTATGTGTCTTATTTGTGGTTGCTTACTTGGTTAATTATTTTGTATTATATATTAGGATTGTGCTAACATAATACTTGTTATAACTATTAGTCAAGGAATGATTCTCTATAATCTTTGAATCCCAATAGATCGAATATGGAAGTTGAAAACTTGAAGGTGGTCTTTGGTGAGAACAATTAATTCGGTGCACCAAATGGGAGGTAGATGGTTGTGAACATGTGGCAGATCATTAGCCACAATTAACTACAAACATTATGTGTTATGAGGCAATTGGTTTAAACCTTGGTGGTAGATCCGTTAGAACCCACGTCCCATGTGCAAGTATAGAATTCATCTCACTTTGTACCGCCTCCTTCTATAAAGAAGCTTCACTAGACGACATAGTCTCAGTAAAGGTTAAAAGATCCTCATTCCCCACTATAAAAGTATAAAAGTCATTCCTAAAGTTCTTCTCTATTCTAGTTCTCTTAGATCTCTTAACATCCATATTGGTACCCAAATCTTCAATTCTGGGAGCAGATGATGATGAATTATCTTCTTTATGCACACCAACCTTATTCTTTTCCGTCATTGGAAACACATTCTCAAATAATGTTGCATCATCGGACTCCTTAATAGTATTAGCTGCATAATCCTGCCGATCATACCCAATTACTAAAAACCGATATGCTTTGTTATTTTGCGCATAACCAATAAAAATTGCATCATAAATTTTTTAGCCTAGTTTATCCATTTTCACGTTTAGGATTTTTACTTTCGCAAGACATCCCCAAAACTTGATGAACTTTAAGCTTAGTTTTCTTCCTTTCATTAGTTCATAAGCGGTTGTATTTTGTCCTTTATGAGGCACAAAGTTTAAAATTACGCACGCAGAAAGAAGCGTTTTTCCCCATAAATTCTTCTGTAAATCCGAAGAGGAAATCATATAATTTATCATGTCTATAAAAGTTATATTCTTTCTTTCTGCCACACCATCATGTATTATTCCTTGATCTTCACAAAATTTACAAAATTCAAAGGAACAATATTTCCCACCTCGATCAGACCTAAGTCTTTTGATCCGCCTCTCTGTTTGATTCTCAACCTCGATCTCATAAATCTTAAACTTCTCAAAAGCCCCATCTTTAGATTTTAATAAGTAAACATGACAAAATTTAGAATAATCATTTATGAATGTGATGAAATATCTCATTCCACCCCTAGTAATTAATCCATTTAATTCACAAATATCCGAATGAATTAAATCAAATAAACATGATGACCGATCAACTGATCTATATGGTTTCCTAGGTTGTTTAGCGTGAACACATATTTCATATTTATCAAAAGATTCACCACTCAATTTTGGAATCAAATCAAGATTCATCATTCTCTTAACAGTTTGTGAACTCACATGTCCTAGCCTCATATGTCACATATCAACAGAATCAACATAGCAAACCATAGAGTCATTAACATGAAATAAATGGTTATTACATGAAACTAAATTGAGTTTAAATAGACCATCACACGCATAGCCTTTACCAATAAACAAACCATGTCTAGTTATTACAACTTTGTTTGATTCAAACACTAGTTATAACCCTCTCGACTAAGAAGTACTCCACTATCAAGGTTTTCCCTCACACTAGGCATGTGCAATATATTATGGAGAGTCAATGTGTTCCCCGATGTAAATCAGATGTCCACAATTCCAACTCTATTAACTCTAGCTTTAGAGGAGTTCCCCATCATCACTGTCAGTTCCTTTACTTCCTGATAGAAAGAAAAAGAAGAAACATCAATATTGATGTGAACAGTAGCCCCTGTATCAACCCACAAATTGGTAGGTTCACATGCCAAAGTTAATTCCAAATTTAGTTAACACTAACCCGCTATCTAAAATGAGCGGAAGACAATGCCCCACCATGACCATAGTCCTGGCCCTTCTTCTCCTTCACTTGTTTGCAAAATGTCCAAGCTTTCCATAGACCCAACAAACCTTCGACTTCTTGTCCTTTTGGATATTTGAACTAGGTTTGAAAGAACGATTCTTAAACTTTTAGTTTTTCTTCTTATAGACATAGGACTTGGGTTTCCCTTCCACAACATTAGCTTGAGCACTATCATTGGCCCCAGAAGAGGAGTCTTGTAAGATTTTCATCTTACCCCTATGCTTCTCTTCAATTTGTATTGCCACCATTAAATCATCAACGGACATAGCGTCCCTTTTGTGCTTCAAGTTAATTTAAAAATCCTGTCATGAGGGTGGTAATTCGCCGATAAGCGCAGGATCTTGGAGCCTCTTGTCAACGGGAATGCCTTTCCCAATGATTTTAGACACTAAGTTCTGAATTTCGACTACCTTGTCTCTAACAGACTTATTATCAACCATCTTATAGTCAAAATATTCACCTACGACATACTTTTCTTCCCCTTCATGCTCTTTTCTAAATTTCTTATCAAGGGTATCCCATAATTCTTTAGCAGACTTAGTGTTCACATACAAATGATACAGTTCATTGTTCAAAACACTCAGAATTTGTCTATGACATAGTTCATCGTCTTGTTTGAATTTGTCACTATCATAAGATTTAGCAATTCTAGTAACCTCAGAAGAACTAACAGTTTTATCAGATTCTGATGAAACAGGTTTATCAACTACAACATCAGTAATGACATAAAACACATTTAATTATGTTAACAAAAATTTCATCTTAATCTGCTATCTCATAAAACTCTTTCCATCAAACTTTTCAGGTTTCAGAGATTTGTCAACACCCATAATTGCAGTAGTAATCAATCAACAAGAGATATATGTTTCAAGATTGTTGGGAAAAATAATTAAAAACCAAGGGCGATAGTACCACCAACCAGTTTGACGAAATACTCCACAAATATAAAACCTTTAAGAAGAATAGAGAAGATTCGGTTCGAGGCAGGCTAAACGCTATCCTTGAAACAGATACGCCACCCTCCGTGCACAGGCGATTACTGACGTTCTGTTTTCGAAATACAGCAAACCACACTGTTGGTTTAATGGTGCACTTTAAATAAACCAACTGGAACTCGATCAGAGGAGATGTTATTGCTCAATGATTTTTAAGAGAGAGAAAGAGAAATAGTTTGATCCATTTCTGTATATATTTTCTATGTTTTTCTCATTCATTATATATAGGACGGACTCTATTGGGTTCTTTTTGTAAAGAAAGAACGCAACTTTTAGAAGAAAACTGCACAAAACGGACTCTGCAACCGCCGGTGCGATCCTCCGTTATTCCAGTACTTGCGATCGATCGTTCCAAGTGGCGATCGATAGCGACACACTTTTGCGACATTACAGTAAAAATGATCGATCGTTGCAAGGCCGATCGATCACGGTCCCTTCTGCGATCGATTGTGATCACTTCTGCAATCGATCGCGGATGCGTTCTTTTAGTTTCAAGACACCATTATTTACAACAGGTGCCAATAGTTTATTTGGTGTACAATGCTTATAGATGACGAGTTGATTACTTTACTAAATTGGTAGTTGTATGTTGTGTTGTAGTTGTCCTCTAGGTTAAGGAAAGGGACATGCAACTAGAAAAAGAGAACTACTTTCCTTTATGCTATGCTCTATTAGCCATAACTTAGGCTCCAAAAAGTGATAAAGATAAAATATGAATGGCGCAAGCCGAATCAGAATGAGGCCATAGAATCCATGACTTTTTTGTGGATAAGGAAACTACTAACAATATCTTAATTTGACAAACGAAATAAGTAATCTTGTGATTATGATTTATTCATGAGGTTTTACGTATGTTGGGCCACACAATCAAATACCTGCCATTTTTTAGCAAGACAAGATGCTTGTCCACACGGCCCACACAACCCCCTTTTATGTTGATATTGCTTTTTATCTTTTTTTTCTGCTTTTCTAAAGCAGCTGTTGTAGATCGTGTTAGAGTAACGGAGTCAAATCTGATTTTCATATGCACCAGTGGTTTACCGGACCACACTGGTGGGGTAGACTGGTACCAGCATTGATAGCGGTGTTGAAGACTTGCCTATGAGTAGTCTATTACGAGGAGCTTGCAGTAGACTGAAAGGCTTACTGGAAGTTAAGTCGGGGCACAATAGTAGACGAGGCTCTTTGAGTGGTTTATCGAAAAATCTATTGGATGATGCATTGGAAGATAGCGGACGCAATGATAGATTGGATGAACATAACGGTCTATTGAAAGGTCTTATGGAGGATACAACAGAGGGACATTATGACATTGACTTCTAAGTTATGTTTTGATAAGGTATTTCATTCTTAATTCAGGTCCAAATTGGGTGACCACTCTAATAGTATATAAGGATGCCAAAAGGTTTATTAGGGTTAATGCTAAGCTTATAAAGGGATGAGAGAGCATGGTTTGATGAGAGATTTATTACAAGGAAATTGAGGTGATTTTGTGATACAAAAAATAACATAATTCATTGTAATCGCTTGATGAACAAAGTTTGTTATTTGTTGTGGCGTTGAGTATGGCGAGAAGAAGCCGAACCATGATAATCTCGGTGTCTCATTTGTGGTTTTTTAGTTGGTTATTATATATTAGAATTGTGTTAATAAAATACTTGTTATAGCTATTAGTCGGGGAGTGATTCTCTGTACCCCTTGAATCCCAATAGATAGAATATCGAAGTTGAAAACTTGAAGGTGGTCTTTGGTATGCACAATTAATTTGGTGCACCAAATGGGAGGTAGATGGTTGTATACATGTGGCGGATCATTAGCCACAATTAACTACAAGCATTATGCGTATGAGGCAATATGTCATCATAATCGTTTTAGTCTGCATTATCATCTTCCTTCCATTTCTCGACTGCTTTTCAATGGCTGAAAATCCTCTCCTTAGGTATTACTTCCGAGCTTTAAAAAAGAGAAGACAAGAAGAAACTCGAATGATGTATACAGGAGTGAGCTAGGGGTGTTAACGGATCAAGCTGGCTCATCGAGCAGAGCTGGCACGACTCGAACTCGACGTGCGTTCAAATCAAATTAGGCGATGCACACCTCAACTCGATTCTTGCTCAAACTTGGATCGAACAAGGCTCAAGGCTGAACTCAAAGAGATGTATAAGATCTAATACTCCCTCCATCCGGAATTACCATTAGCATTTAGTTTTTCAAAATGAACTGCTTTAATTAGTTCATTTTGGAAAACAAAATATTAATACAAATTCTGGATAGAGGGAGTGTATAAATTATATTAGTTCAGTTGATTATTGAAAAAAAAATTAGGTTGGATTTGGACCTATGAAATCTTAGCTCAAGTTGAAGTCGAGTCTGCTAACCAGATGGAGTTCGAGTTGAAAGATTTGAACCTTGTTTGAATAAACTGGCACTGCACATGTTGAGCTCAAGAAGTTAATCAGTACACTCAGCAAACCACGTAGGATTTACTCCTACCTTACTGGAGTCGTCGATCTCTCGGATCAATGGCAGACAACGAGGAGATGTGGTATTTCCATATTTCCAGCTGGAGCCCACAGCTCTTCCCTGTGCGGACCCTCGAGATCAACAGTGCACACCAAAGAGGCGTGCCCTCGCCCTTCAGCATCACTGTTAATTTTCGAGATGACGGCTTGTATCATGTTGGTGCAAATCCCACATGGCACCCCGGACGCACCTAGAAGTTCTGTATGACCCACTTGGCCCCACATGGGAAAAGATAAAAAGAATACAAAGCACACGCGTCCAACAATGGGATTTCCCCACCACAAAAAATGGATAATAAAAAAGTAAGTCTATTTCTCCCGCTTTTTTATCACGGCCAACCTCACGTCCTAGTGCGGTGAAAGGAAATGAAACATTAAGGGGGAACGTGAGGTGGCCGTGAAAATTAAGTGGGAGGAGAAGCATTTTTCCAGCCGAAAACCAGAGCCCGGAGGAAGACGAGGCAGCCGCAGAAAAGGAGCGATTTTTCCATTGAAAATGCGCAAATTTTGATCCAATTTCAATCAAAAGGAACGATTTTCCGGCTTCCATGGTCGACTCAGCGGCCGGAGCTTCGAGCCTCCGGAGCAGCTTGCACGAGGAATCGGCCCGCCTTCTGGAGCTGGCCAGGGACTTGCACGACTCCGCCGCCTCTCTCCTCTCCCGCGCTTCCTCCGACCAGCAGGCCGTCGTCAAGCGCGCTTCCGCCCTCGACGCCGGCATCCGAGGCCTCCGGTCATCCGTCCAGGCGGCTGCCAAGGCTGGCGACATCGACCGACACGTGGCCGAGAAGGTGAGCTTCCATGTCATGCTCTTTGGCGCTTCCTTTTGGAGGATTTTCTGGCGTGTTTTTTATGGTTTTTTTTATTGGTTGTTGGAAGATTGAGGAAGAGATTGACAGAGCAAGGTCGGTGCTTGATGATGGAGATGTCTCTTTGCTTCTCCCCAGCAAAGCTCATGGTATCGTATCGTGCCCGTGTCCCGTATCTGTATTTGTACTTCCTTGTATTATACTCACTCTGTCCAGAAGAAGTAGGAACATTTGATTTTCCGAAATGGACTGATTTTAGTTGTAAACAAAATGTTACTACTAATGCCGCACGGAGGGAGTAATTAGTTTGTGGGTTTTTAATGTGTATTGAATTTTGGTGTTTTGTTGATATTTGATAACTTGGATGATATGAGCAGGTAGGTTCCTGAAGATGTTTCTGGGTCCTATTAATGTCCGTGCGGCGAGACAAGACGTGCAGCTGCAAGTGAAGGAGGAATACAATAGTTACAAGGTGTGTGTTGTATTTTTTACGATTGTGTCTACTTATTTTTTCCAGTATTGTGTCAAAGGGGCTGTGTAGCATGTGTTCCCATGAGTGGCAGTATAAATGGGGATAAAATTCGATAGTGGGAGAAGATATGTTCTTGATGCCAAACTGCAGAAATTGGTGAAGGTTTGATGTTAGAGAGAAGTATTGGTTATATCCCTCTGCACAGACCTTTAGTCTAGTCGTTGTAAAAGAACCATCCACATTTCGTATCATGCTGACCATGGCTCTGACCAAGAACAGGCTGGTGAAATAACTTGATGTCTCGAATGCATTGAGCCATCATTTAACCCTCCTTTTTCGTTAAATTGGTGAACTTAGTGAAGAAATAAGTGAGTTAATGTATCGCACATCTGGATAGCCTGTCTATAGACCATATAGAAATTATCTTGGAAGCTAATGGGTTCATGTGATGGTGTAATTATGGCATTAAGTATTCACTTTAAAATAGTTAAGTTAGATAAGCCATTCCAAGCGCCCATCCTTTTTAAAATGCTAAATAGTTGGCTTGCAAGTTTTATTTGAAGTAGTTGGTGAGGTGTGTTTTTTGTGAAGTCTTTTATTGCAGTGAGATTCATTTTAATTCACTGTTTAATTTTTTTCTGACCTTTTAAAGAAATTGTGGCTGATTCATATTGTTTTGGAGCTCTATAAGGTTGGTGCAGTTTATTAGAGTCTGTTCTCTTTCAATTAGTTAATCCATATGGTTGTTGCTTTGCCGTTTTCCTGTGTGCAGGATAGAACAGCTATCCTATTTCTCATTTTTCCGTTTGCACTACTGCTTTTGCGGTCATTCGCATGGAACGGTTGCTTCCCAGTTTTGGCCGTTCAATTGTACCAGGTGAATCTTCTAAATATTTTGTTGGCTGCACCCTGCAATTAAATCCTCCCTAATATTTTGGTATAATTCCTTTATGTAGGCATGGCTGTTATTTCTCTACACTAGTTTGGCTTTGAGAGAAAATATACTGAGAGTAAATGGAAGTGATATTCGTCCATGGTAATAAGCCTTTCATGACTGCTACATTTAGATAAGGCAAGATCATGCATCCTGCATAAAGAATGATCATGATATTTATTTGCCACTATCATTTGCAGGTGGATATACCATCACTATTGTGCCTTGGTGATGGCACTTATCAGTCTCACATGGGAGATCAAAGGAGAACCTGATTGTGCTAGCAAACAGGTAACTATGTCTTTTTTGTTTTCTTGGTTTTAATTTCCTCATGCTTATGTCTATTGTTTCCTGCTATATACAGAGAGGAGTACAGTTATTTTTGCTGTGGGCAATAATGCAAGGTTTTGCAATGCTTCTACAAAACAGATACCAGCGCCAAAGACTGTATACACGTATTGCATTGGGAAAGGTTAATTCTGCTTCGTTTTTGTCTGTAATCTATTTATATTGCTGATGCTTTTCCTACTTCAATTATGTTAGAATACAAGAGGCAACATGTACCAGGCACTTGAGTCTATACTACCCAATGAGGCAAAAACCACTAGTAGTGTTTTGTTGCATACTATCCAATCTTGACTATGCATGTAGTTAGTGCTGTGCTGAGCAGTGATCCGTTCTAAAGTTTACTAGGTTGTTGATGTAAAAATAAGCACACACTACATGCAAATAGAATAAAGAGTTCAATATACAATCTTGCTGTTTTTTCTGTTATTCTCTTTTGCATCTTCCCCTTGTGAATGGAAAAGAAAACGACACCTGCACAAATAACCTTGTTTGCTTCTTGCAGGCAAAGCGGATGGATGTAGTGTGGGGAGAAACTGCTGGCGTAAAGGGTCAGCTATGGCTTCTATGTCCTATCCTGTTCATTTTGCAGGTAAACCAGCTAGCGGGCTTACCATAAAAGCTATTATAGTGTAGAACATCTTCTTGGTAGCAGCTTGAACACATGTGAGAAACTGACATAACAGAGCTTCTAGTAAGTTGTCACGGAGTGTCCAGGATTAGCATGCTAAGTTCCGGGAAGGCATTACCCCCCAAAAGATCTGGCGTATATATGTTACAAGCTTGAATTCCTCATACTATATGCATTGCAATTTTTAATTATTTGTTACAAAACCACAATTGCAGAAAGACTTTAGACTTTCAAGTTTGATGCGGGTGTGACTGTAGATTACTCAAATTTGTATCTGCTTGCGTAAAAACCTTGGCAACCTTGTGAAGAATAATTTTAAGAGGAAAGAGGAAAAACACTTGCTAATTACCACTGCTTGGGCCCATACTACCTGAACTATATGGTAGTGATGCTTCAGTGGAAATTTTTTAGAGTTGCTTTAATGTTGTTAGTTACATAATTCTTAAGTAATCTCTGTATGAATCTGCTCTCAGGGTTTCCAAGCATACATCGGATTTGCACTATTAAAGATAGCTTTTGCTGGCGTTGCTTCTGAGTGGCAGGTACTTATAAGAATAACCCGGGTGATGATTCTTATTTGGATATATGAATAGTACGTAATATTCCTATATGATTATTCTGTTTCATTTGATCAACCATGATTCATTTTTTGTACCAGGTGGTAGTTTGCGGGAGTTTGTTGGGTTTGATGGCAGTTGGAAATTTTGTAAACACAGTAAAGACTCTCATGGGAAAATACAGGATAAAGGCAAAGATGAAGAGAGCAAAAAGCAAACAGGAACTTGCGAGGAGTTCACCAGACTGAGATCAAGGAACCCTTATGAGAGTTGTAGTGTCTAAGGACAGTAATGTATATATATCAAGCTTAGAATATAGCGATTTCAACTGTCATGTGGTTCGTTCCATTTTTCTTTTCCTTTTTCGTTCAAATTTTGTTTGTTCTTTTTAACAATTTTATTTCCTCTTATGTACAAGCCAGTTGACCGAGTTGGGTGCAAAAGAATTATGTAATCGGCCAGTAAATAATAAACATTTGTGAACTAAGTAGTACCAAAGTTCCAACTTTCACACTTTGATGCTTAGTTACCTTATAAAATAAGCTTACACGTAGCGCTTTTTCCTGCTGTAAAGTGGAACTACTTGGGACACTTTTTGGGGGGAGATATTAAGGGAGGTTGATCGACACTTAATCTAGTAACTGTTTTTGTCGGGCAGCTTTTTTTTTTTGCACGAAATGACTAGTCTAATCACTGTATTATCGATTTTCCTTTTGGACCATCAATAATTTACCTCAGTAGTGTGTGAGTGTGTTGGGGAGTAGGATTGAAGGTCTGGCTTTCTTCCTTTCTTTTGGCTAAATGGAAGATCTATGTATAGATGATTTACATTTCCAAGGCTAAGAACAGGAGCGCAGGCAAGGAGCAACTAATTGGGAACGCCCATCATTGCCTGCAATTTGGGTTTCTCAACTAACATATTGTCCATAGCATTTTTACGGTGATTTGGTGGTGGTGATGACCGGTTGTTTGATGTGCGAGAGGGGTGCTTGTGGTTATTTCTGGGGGTTTTAGGTGAGTTTGAGATTCATTGACATAGGATTGCTCGAGAACATAGCATATTCGAGGGTTCAATGCGACTATTGTCACTTCGGCCAACACACAAGATGGGACTTTACCACCGTGGAGCGGTTGAGACTTACCAGTGTTAAATACATGGTTAATTTAGTTAAAATATAAAGAGTGATGGAACTGAAACTACAAAAAATAAGGACTATATAAGAGTAACGCTTACTGATTATACATAATTGTAAACCAAATTTCGCCACAACTCCCAAAAACATCCTCTATAATACAAATTTCTCCATCTCCAGAGACAACTTTTTGCTACCTGAACTCTATCCTTGAAAGCCATTAAGAGAATAGCAAACTAAAAAAACTCCGCGCATTTCTCACCTATTGTTTCCTTTCTGTACTTCATCCGCATTATACATGATCCCTTCCATCCTTCAACGCTGAAGCAACGAGAAAAATACATGGGCATCCTGAATTCATAGGATACGAAAATTCACACACTTCAAGGTATTTACATATGTAGTTTTCTTCCAGTAACAGGAAGCCAAAAGCCGAGAGAAATATTCTATGCAATTATGAGATAAAACACATCATGACTCTAAAAGGTGCAGAGACCTAGGCATCAGTTTGTAACAAACCAAGTATTTCCTGGTCTCCATTATCCTCTCAATGTTCATAACTGGGGCCCCATTTTCTGAGTGTTCTCCACAATTCACATGAACCTTGGGCATTAACAGAACAAATGGAATAATGTTGAGCTAAATGTACTCTGTAACATATCTTATTTACAAAAACATTACATGAACTGCACCGCAACAGAATGCTCAAACCATTGTGAGTGTCACTCAAACAACAAATGTTACATGCTATTCGAATCTACTCCTTTGTTGCGACCAACTGCAACCATTATTTTCAGACAAGCTTCTTCCCCAGTACCTTCCACTTCTTTGAGGCTTGCTCCGATTAGGAGCATTTTGTGCTCAGAGGTTAGCAGCCACTCTAATCCTAAAAATAAAGAGCTTGACACCTCGACCAAGGAACCACAATTAGGTCCTCTCCCTCTGCTGCGAAAATCAAATTCCATATATAGCCCTTCATAAGGAGGGGTCTCAATATTAGGCAAGTGATGTTAGTTAAATCTAAAATTGGTACACAAAATATGTCTTCTTACAGTTGTGCCTGAGATTACAAAAATGGCGGTTAACCTATAGAAGATTGGAAACTATCAAAACCTTCATGGAGAAGAGTTGGAAGCAAGTGCAAGCAAGACCTTGACTTACGTCTGAAACTTCCAGCAATTCTTAAGGCATGCCACATGCAAGTCACCGACTCACTGAAGTATTCGACAGCTCTCTTCCTTTTACCAACAAGAGAAGTAATTTCCAGTTCTCCACAGTACATAATGGAAAGTGATGCATGTAAAATTTTTCCCTACTCTCACCATTGCAATTAATATAGAAGTACTAATGATGGTACACTTCGATCTCTTCTGCCTTCTTCAATTCCAGGTGTTATGTGCAAACAAAATGTATGGCCTACTTGAATAAATTGACCAAATATCTCTAAGACGAAAAAACGTAAGGAATCTCAAGTTGAACAGAAAATTGAAACCTTAACTGAACAACAGAAACAATGAAAATGATGGAAAATTTAACTAACTGCAAGGCAAGTTTACCAATATGTGAGACAAATTTTCTCCTCATGTTTGAAGCTGTAAAGGCACATGTCGTCTGCATGAACCAAAATCCACAATGCCAAGGTGAAATAAACAAACATTATTTTATAGGGCAAGTTCACATGGACATTGTAAACCAAGTTAGCTGTAAGGTCGGCGACTGGACGAATTCTATCTGCTACATAATCAAATCAAGTTTGGAATTGAATTGAAAATTTCGCATGTAGTCAATTGTGTTGCTTTTCCTCTCTTCTCCATCTTCAGTTTCAAATGCATCACCGGCTCTGCATAGCCAGCTCTTGACGTTGCCCAAACATCCAAGCAGTTCAAGCAGCAACTGCTGCATCCTCCTTTTTGGTGGCCAAAGCCTTCTTAACTTTTGTCCCACCAAACAGGTTTAGGATGTCAGCATGGTTGCGAATATGATGCGGACACTTATATAATAAATCCTGCGCTTCAGAGTACCTCCCTTCTTTGAAGAATGCTTCAAAAACATGACCATATGATGAAGCAGACGGATATCGCTTCACCTTCAAGGTGTTGAAATATTCTGTCGCATCATGCACAGTCCCAAACTTCGATAGGTATCTAGTAAAAGCATCAGCATATGGCGGATAATCATGCTTTTTCATCAGTCCCAAAATCTTCAATGCCTCTTCCAGCTTCCTTTCTCCCAATAACCTCTCAATCAAAAGTTTATAGGTAGCTTGCCAAGGCCTTATCTTAGCCATAGCTACAATCTCGGAAACAAATGTGTAAGCCCCATCCACCTTGTTCTTTGTAAGCAAACCTTGAACTAAAACTTCCAAAAGATCAGCATCAGCATCACAGCCTTTCTCAATCATCTTTGCATAACAATCTAGTGCATTATCAACCTCTCCCAAAATGCAATGCCCTCGTATCAAGATCGTCCATGTTTTCAAATCGGGTGGGCAACCCCATGTCTCCATGTCATCCAACAACTTACAAGCCTCTTCCAGCCTCCCAAACTTGCACAGACCAAACACTAGCTGGCTATAAGTGATATTATCGGGCTCAAAGCCAGCGTCTTTCATGGTCTGCACAATCTGCTCTGCCTCATCAAATCTGCCCGTAAATGTTAACACCCGGTGGATTCCATCGTAAATAGACTTAGTGAGGGAATACCCAGATGCCTCATAGATCTTGGCAAGTCTAAACACCAAATCAGAATCTTCTGTATCACAAATCGAAAGCTGCCGCAGCAGCGTACCACAATCCTGAATCGCTGGCTTGTATGGACCTGCCATCATCATCTCATAAAGCTCCACGGCTTCCTTCATCATTTTCCTCTTCTGAAACTGCCTGAGAAGCTTCACATAAGTATCAATATCTATATCAAATCCTTCACTCTTCATCTCCTCCACCAAGCCCCAAAACTGATCAATGGAATCCTTCGTCCCAAGGATTCTCAGCATTGCATTGTAGGTGGTAGAACTGTGCTTATAATCCAACCTCCCCGAGGTCCACCGGAAAAACCCCAGCGCCTTAACTGGATCCACGCGGATTTGCCTCAAGATCCTCAACACCATTTTATCCGACAATGAGATCCCAATCTCCTCCAACTTCTTCCCAACTTCATCAGACCAATCAGACCCCAATACCACCTCAGCAACAGCACTCAACTTAGCATCTGACGCCCGTTCCTTCGCCACACCGTCATAAAATTCTCTCAACGCCACAACCTCCACCGTCATCTCCGCCTCCGCAAAGCTCCCCGCCAGCGTCTCATAAGCCTCCCTATCGAACTCGTGCCCCTTCTCCTTCATCTCCCGAAGCAGCACCCAGAACTCACTCACCCACTCCTTCCTAGCCAAAATCCTCAACATCAAAACATACGCCGTGTGCCCGAGCAGCACCTGATCCTTCGCCTCCACCCAGCGGAACAAGTCCAGAGCTTTCTTGGGGACCTTGTCCAGCTTCTTCAGCCCATAAATCACAGACTCCCTACACAACTTCGAACAAACCAAATTCTCCGTTTCCCGCCCGAAATCCTCACACCGGCCATCGGGCGGATCCGCCGAAACGGCAGACGAAAAAGCACGAGTCTTTTGAAGGAGATCGAGTATCGTAAAGGTGAGTTTTTGCAGCGGGGAATGGAGAAGACGGTTAGATGGGGTCTCCAGTGGCCGGAAAAGTGGCCGGCGGGAGAGAAGGGATCCGAGAGCTCTCATGGGTCTCGCCATGGCTGCTGCTAAAACCCTAGGAGGAGGAGACGCAGGAGGGGAAAAGCCCTGAAACTAATTGCTCGAAGCTCCCTCAAGGTTTCGATTTTACGGAATGGTCCTTTGTGCGCACCCTGCATGGGTGCGCTACAGCTCCGGGCACTCTCAAGCAAGCACGAAAGCTCGACTTGGCTCGCTTTCAAGCTTGAACGGGAAGTTGGTGAAGTCAAGCTCAATCATCTCGACTCAGCTCCTTGAGAAGTAATACTATTTATTGGAGCGCATAATACATGCTTGTGTGCCGTTGATCCTGATGATCGTCGGCTCCCGTATATTGGGGGATATATTGGTGGGTATCCCCAATAAAGCTCAATTATCTCGACTGAGATCGAAGCTCTAGAAATGGTTGAACTTACATTCATGTAACTACTCAAAGTCAGACATTTTACATATCATAATTGTAGCATAAATGCGATGTATACATGTTAAAAAACTTTTATTAGTATCATGAATTACGATATGTTTTTAAGTGCATGTTAGATTACGAGGACATATTTTAAAAAATCTTATTTTAAACTATTGATATTGCTTTACATGAAATGATATCTTCTCCGATATTTAATATTCCCTCCGTTCTAAAATACTATGTATATTTGAAAAATTTCACTGTTCTAAAATATTGTGTAAATTTTGGCTAATCACCTATCCCGGGACATCGAGCGCCACCTCGTCCTTCCCCTTTCCTTGCCCACTTCGTCACTCAACTTAAGGAGCACCACCTCGTCCGCCAAGCTTCCGACCTGACTTCTGTTACTCGCTTCTCCTCCTTCGGGATTATTTTGTCCTCCACCGCAATCTCTCCTAGCCTAGGGCTTGCTGAGGACGGAGGTCTGTAACTCGTCGAGGGTCATCGAGTATATTGATGAGTGCTGGTCCAACTAAGAAGGAGGTGGGAAGACGTCTCCTCCATGTGACTTGTGATCTTCTTTTCCTGATGACAAAGCATAAGAGTGGGAGATGAGAGATCATGGAGGAAATGGTAGATCTGGAGGCAAAAAAATCAGTGAATTAGGAGGACAGAGAACCGGGATCCCGGGGAGGAAGTCACATGACTTTCTTGTAGGGTCTATTGTCTAATAAAAATGTTAATGTTTTCAAATATACACAGTATTTTGGAACAGAGGGAGTATCTTTAACCTGTCGATATACCTTCGATATCAGATACTACATTCCTTCCATAGTCCATGGAGAAAAAACTCTCTCCATGTGACTTTGAGCTCGACTCAAACTCATGTATTTTTTATCCGCCTCCCTGATATCCACACTTTTCATTAGAGCCATCGATCGTGAGGATCGACAAGGCACAAGGATCTTAGCTTGAAGTTTCAAGCCAAGATAAGCCTAAAAGGCTAGAACTCGAGTCGGCTCGTCTCGTCTTGTTAAGCACCATTTGCGTGCAACAGTGACGAAATCCACCAGGCTGCAATCAAAACCTGAAGTCGGAGATCTCTTTTGGGAGATTGGGAGACCCGGAGTGGCTTCCTTCCCTTTCCCGGAGCTGCCCTCGACTCGGGCAATCCAGCTCAAGCCCCTCAGCAGCAATTCGTCCAACAGGTAAAGCTCCAACCTTCATTTCTTGCTGGTTTCGCCTCCAATTCTTCGTTTCAGATCAAGAAATTTGTTTTCGCTTTTCCGTTAGTTCAATGCATTTCAGATTGTAAAGTATCATCTTTTTGTGTTTTTTTGCCTTTTTCCAGGTTCTGAAATGTCGTAATTGATGGTTGAGTGAAAAAGTTCGAGTCTTTAGGGGTAATTTGAGTGTGGTTTGCGGATTCTGGGTTGATTTTTGGGGGGATTCTGGGTGATCGTTATGGATGGGAGCTTGTCGGGGGCGAATTTGATGCCTGGCCATTACGGGATGCTTGATTTGCATGGGCCTTTGCATTCCCATCAGCATCAGCAGCAGCAACACCATCCTCATTCTCTCCAGCAGCAGCACATGCAGCATGAATTTCCCCTCTCTGGAGGGCACGAGTCGGAGCACGCGCAGGCGGGAGGCGTGCAGCAGCGGAGGAATTGCTCTAGTGATGAGGATGAGCCAAGCTTCAACGAGGAAGAAACAGTGAAGGGGAAGAAGAATTCTCCATGGCAGCGGATGAAGTGGACTGATGGGATGGTCAGGTTGCTTATTACAATTGTGTCTTACATTGGGGAGGATACAAATCCTCCCGATTGCCGGAGGCGAAAACTTGTGCTCTTGCAGAAGAAAGGGAAGTGGAAGTCTGTGTCCAAGGTCATGGCGGCGAGAGGTTGTTATGTTTCGCCTCAGCAATGTGAGGATAAGTTTAATGATTTGAATAAGAGGTATAAGCGGCTTACTGATGTGCTCGGGCGGGGGACGTCTTGCAAGGTTGTGGAGAATCCTGTGCTGTTGGATTCGATGAGTAATTTATCTGAGAAGGCCAAGGAGGATGTGAGGAAGATATTAAACTCCAAGCATTTGTATTATGAAGAAATGTGTTCGTATCACAACGGGAATCGTCTGCATTTGCTGAATGATCAGTCTTTGCAGCTGTGCCTGCAGGCGGTCTTGAAGGGGGGTGATGTGCAGGAAGTGGGGAAGACTGCAGGCGATGATCAAGATGAGGAGGAAATGGATAATGAAGATGATGATGATGATGCTGATGACAATGTTAATCTGCAAGGTGGACATGTCGTGAAGCGGTTGATGTTGCATCATAATTTGGAGGAAGAGAACATGTGGGCTCCGGCCGGTGCAAATCCACATGAATGCGGCAAAAGATCCTTCCAAGAAAATCAGCTCATGGAGTTGAGTGAACCGATGCAGATGCAGAAGCAGTGGATTAGACAGCGGACCTTGCAGTTGGAAGAGCAGAAGTTAAGCATTCAGGTTCAAGCTTTTGAGCTGGAGACCCAGAGGTTTAAGTGGCTGAGATTCAGCAAAAAGAAGGAAAGAGAATTGGACAAACAGAGGCTTGAGAATGAAAAGATGAAGCTTGAGAATGAGAGGATGCTGTTAGAATTGAGAAAAAAAGAACTGGAGGTAGAATATAAGATCGCAGAAGCTTCAATGCACTCAGGTTGATACTTGAAAGGAATACAGAGGGGCAAGATGTAAGTGTATCAGGTGATCTTGTACTTAATGACGATTCTGTTAACTTAGGTTTCATTTACCGAGTTCATCAGCATGGCTCTAGATATGATGGATACTTTGTTTGATATGGAAATTTAGCGGGGAGAACCATGCTATGACATGTTGCAATACTAACCTCAGTATTCCCCTATGTACTTTGTTCTATGCAGAGAAAAGTGTCAATGGTAACGATCGCACACTTGAAGGAAAATATCCAATTATACTGGTGTAGGTTTCACTCACCTTGGGAAGAAAGCAGTTGCAGGTGATTTTTCCTATCTCCAAACTAGGTTCAGAAGTGCCTAGGAGAAAGTCTTTAAACGAAAGTCACATTACTTATCAGAATTTTGGGCTGTATGTGATTTGCTAGCAACAGCATGCTAAACGAAATAGTATCTGGCTAACCTGGGATTTGTTTAAATGCCATACTTGCATCATTATAGTCCTATTGGTGGTCCTGATTTTGATTTTTTGGTCTAGAAACGTATACTTCCTATGTAGCCAATTTCTATGGTGTAATTTTGTTTTTCTGTCTTCGTATCTTTGGAATTTTATGTATATCTTCTATGATGTTGTCAAAATGAAATTTTTACCTACACAGTGATTGTTTTCTTGGTGAAGTTCTTGTTGTGACTGCCACTGCTTTGTAAGTTCAGAGGATGTGGCCTGTCACAATTTTTGCAGTGGCTTCCTTGGAAAGGGAAAACCAATAATCTCTTTGTTTCACTAGAGATTTGCATATCTTAAGGTCAATGCGGCATAACTTTCAGGTCTTCACCCTCTTTCGCACTTGTGACTTATATTTATGCAATGTAGCGAAATTCATTGATATGATAGAATTCTGCCACATTGATGTAAACATAAGGAATAAGAGTGAAAAGGGTTGATGATATGGAAATTCTCCCCCATTGACCTGAACATACGTAAACAACCCCTTGTTTGACATTTTTTGTTTTTTTTGGTTTCTATGATCTCTTTTACATGGACACAACGATCTCTTGTGTCAGTCTCCATTGGTGTCATCTCGACCTCTCGTCCTTGTTCACTTCATTTTCTCCTTTCAATGTTGGTGGTACTCTAGTTCATCTAAGCATGGTGATTTGTTGCTTACAGATGTTAATATGGTACACTACCCTTTCTTTTTCTTTTCTTTTTGGTTGAGGTAATAAGTAGGGAAAGAAGTGAAATTCAACCAAACTATTCTTACTTAGGGGCCGTTTGGGGCGTGATAAAAAGCAAAACATCCACATTGGATGTTTCACTTTCACTATTCATTTCCTGTTTTATTCACTTTCAGCTGAAACACTTCAGGACGTATTTCAGGCATCTACAGTGAAAAATCCGGAAATGAATATAATCACGAACCAAACGGCCCCTTATTAGTACTTTACTTCATCTACACCGGCGGTGGCTGTCCACCGTCTAAAAATACACGGGCAATGGACATCCACCAACTGTGTAAAGAGGTGGGCGGTGGGCAAGCAAAAACATGGGGTGGTGAACTACTCATCTGTTACCTATAACTACTCATCCCTTGATTAAAGGGCACGGGCACCACAAATGTGATTGTGCGGCCAAAAAGTCTCAGGCGTGCTTGCGTGGTGCATATAAATGGGACCTTGGGAATGGAATTTTTTTTTCTCTAGTTGGAAGAAAAATATTAGCAGTTGATGAAGTGAAATCCAAGTAGCTTCCGAGGTTGTTTGGCAAGCGCTTCTAGACAGAAGCAAAGTGGCTATGGTTTGGCTTTCCGCCTTAAGGAAATGAAGCAGGATAGAACGTTTTGGCCTAACTGGAAACCCTACAGCGGAACCAATTTTTGGAGCAAATGACCCAATCAAATTCGGCTTCCCCTTTCCTAAAAACTTACTGATGTGCACAGAGAGAGCAGCAAAATACTACCCGGAGAAGGAGAAAATTCGCCAACACAGCTTGAGGGTCCTGCCCTGTTCAGACGAAGGTAGAATCAAGAGTGGTTTTTAAGGAGTTAACAAGAGAAAGCAAACAGTTTCCTTGGCATCACTTGCGAATTGAGGACTTTCAACACTCCAAAATATGTCATCAGTACTCCCAGAAGCGGAGCTCAACTGAGTTGAAGCTTCTAATTTATCATGGTAAACTTTGATCCTCGATCTTCGAGCGCCCCCCACCCCCAACATTTAAAAAACTTCCAACAAGTTCGGACACTAATATTATAGTTGCATCCGACTGAAAATGGAGGAAATAGTGAGGGCTCCATAAACGGAGATGAACCCTTAATTATTTTAGCTGATGTAATGCATCCTCTCAAACGTCGCCATACAAATGAAGACCATGCTCATGTGATGGTAGGCAAATTCATCATAGAAACGAACATGGAGTAATGGCTCTGAGAAACGATTTCATTGTATAAAACATCTAGGAGATGGCACCTCAACTGGACAGATAACAGCCACATGACAATTTGTTAACAGATTTACAAATATATATATATATATACAAAAAAAAACTGAAATTCATAAAGAAAGCATATGCACTTTCAGCAACTAATTTTTTTAGACGGATCCAAAAACTGAAAAGGAACTCAACATTATCACAAACAACATAAGCGATTTAGTAGTTCAAGGGAAGAATTGAAAAGAATTGACTCATGATACTACTTCACCAATTGCACAAATTTACAAGGACCCATCGGACAAAATGGCCAAAATAAATAGAGGCATACATCAAAATGCTCCAAAATGTGCATGCTCTGAATCTTTCACTACCACATCTAAAAGAGCAGTTGTTAGAAGTGAAAACAGAGCACACATCGACCAAAAAGGGAAAAAAAAAAGAGAACAGGGAGCACATCCAACTCATATCACCCATGTGACAAACTTGTACTACTCTTTTCTAGCATTTATACACGTTCTTGGGCAGGTCGACCAATTAATCTGCATTGTTCTGGCAGTATTGATGTGATTACTTGACCATTCATTTTAATGAGTTCACCATCAACTCCGCAACCATTATGAATTATTTTAGTAGCCTTAAGCTTCACTGACTTTACCTGTAACCAATTGATGAGTTAATCATAAAATGTAGCTTCACAAGAAAGCTGATTTAAAAGTAGTGGTTATACCTTGACATATTCTACATAAGGCAGGGAAAGGTGCCGACCAAACTGCAACCGCAAGAAAAACCTCAACAATCTTAGCCTTCCACTTCCATGAACCAACAACAAGTCCAATGCATTGTCATCAAACTCAGCTTTAGGCGCAACCACTTGTGAACTCTGGACAGTCTTACATGAATGGTTGCACGCTAAAACAGCAAGAAAGTGCCCTTTTTTAGTAACCCATTTTTCCTCGACCTTGGGAGGAATTTCTTTTATTGTTCCCACTTCAAGATCATCAGGTGGGACAGGGAGTTCAACAGGATTCTCATCCACCCAATGAGGGTCAGTATCCCATTTTGGTTCTGTATCCCACTTAGGCTCTGTTTCCCAGTTGGGACCCGGATCAGACATGGTGGATGATATATCCTCCTTGTCACTTGTTGCTGTATTCCCCCAAGAAATTCTAGAATCATTTACAGTTGTTGAGCCACTCCAGCCTTTATCAGTTCTTGATTTGGACCTGGTCCTTGGCCAGTTAGGCGTAGTAGAAAGTGGCAGCTGGGGATGAAGAACTTCTTCCGGTTCAGCAGTCATCTGATTGTTTCTTCCTGAGGACAACCGTTTAATTTTTGGATCCAGGGCTCGGACATACTCTGAAGGTTCGCTGCTGGCAAGTGTGCTTCCAGTTGTATCTAGATCTCCTGACATTTGGTTTGGTGTCATGATTGAATCTATACTAGATAAGCTAGAAGCCCTAGGGATTCCATCAGTATTCGATCTCCTCTTAATATCAGGATAGACGTCAGATGCACCGATCGCTTCACGTTGTTCCGAGACTTTTCCTTCAGGTTCTCCAGCAAGCTTTGACACAGGCAGATACTCCACCTCAAAGCTGTACTTTGGCAAGCTAAAAAATTTGAGAACACCAGCAACAAAATAGCGAAGAGGGCCAAAACGTTTCTGGTATTTTTCAGAGAGCTCCAAAACTGCAAAAGAAAAAATAAATATATGTTAAAAAAAACTGACAACTTAAGCAGTTAATTGCAACCTCAATTAAAATGCTATTTATTTTTCAAAATGCTTTCATTGTTCTTTTCATTGAAGAAATTATTATCTCATATCAGACATTTATAAAAAAAACGTATTATTAGATAAAACTGGAAAATAAGACCAATTACGCATCAATATGGCTATCCCAATGGTCCTATTGATCGGTTGGTCTTGCAACACAATCCAGTGACTTTTTCCAAATGGTAATATCATCTCTCTCACACAAAAATTGTAGTTGCAAGTATATAAACTCCACAGATCTACGTAAAAAAGCAAAAAGGTCCTTCAACGGTATCATAAATTTCTTCATATTCCATTAAAATCCAAGATGCATACACTAAGGGTTTAAACAGGCCGATCCGGCTCGACTCGGCTCGGCCCGATTTTGGGCTCGGCTCGGGCTTGTCCCACTATGAACCGAGCTCGAGCTCAATGATACTCGGCTCGGGCTCGGCTCGTTATTATATATATATTTATATAAATATAGATATATGCAAATATACTACTCCCTCTGTTCCAAAATACTGTGTACATTTGAGAAAATTCTCATTTTTATTGGACCATGAAGCCCACAAAGTAGTCACATGACTTCTTCTCCCTTATATCCCGTCTAACTTGTATGCTTGTTCACGAACCAAGTTCAAGTCAATCCTTCCAAGTCTCCTCCAATTTTGGAAAGTAGAAGTCACGTGATTTTGCAAAATATACACTATTTTGGAACAGTGAATATTTCCAAATATACATAGTATTTTGAAACGGATGGAGTATTTTATATTTTAACCTTATTCTATAAAAAGTTTTAACGAGCCGAGCTCAAGCCTGGGCCGAGCTTTCACTCGAGCTTGAGCCGAGCTCTAGAATTCTTAACAAGCCGAGCTCGAGCTGGGAGGCTAAGAGCCGAGCTAGAGCTCGAATTTGAAATTTCGAGCTCGAGCTGAGCCATGCCCAAGCTCGGCTCAGCTCGACTCGTTTACACCCCTACATACACTGGACCTGTCATAGTCAACTACGGCTGCAAAAAAACATAATTTTAACAAAAAAGGAGTCAAGAGAGAAAGACTTGCCATCACTGATGACGCCAAAATAAGACACTGTCAACCCAAAATGAATAACACCTGTCTGAATCCACTCAACCGCAAATACATCAATGGCCGTGAGACCTCCCTGTCAACACAATGAACAGCATGCTTAGCATGCTTCATTGATTAATTTGTAAATAGAAAGGGAAAATGATAGCTAAGTATAAAAGCACATCTTTTTTACTCAGCAAACGAACAGTCCATCTGTTTTTCACTATGCTAGTAATCTAATAACAAAGTATTTTACAAATACTTCTTCCAATTCCAGACAATGGACCAACCTAATGAAATTTAAATTGAATGAAATTTATAGGATGTATAATGAAAATTACTGAAAGGCTCAGTCTTTACTATTCAATTGTTCCACACTTCCATGAATAATCAGATGCCTGAACGAAGACAGGCATAATAAGTTTAAAGATCTAGAATCTGACTGCTGGCAAACTTTCTTATTCTTCCTACACCGTGTAGTAGTAGCTATATCTGGGAAAATTGTCATATTTATTCCAATCGCAGGACCCACAGCTATAAAACCTTGGTTGGGTACAATGAAAAGGATCCCACAACGTGAGATGCTTTTTAGTACCCAGCCCACTTATATTGAGCCAAATTAAGGTACTTCACGGACAAACATTTTTTTCCAAACGTAGCTACTAATATGGGACAGAGGAAGTATATCTTATGGTGTAAACTCAATGGGAAGGCCATCTTCCTGACTCGACCCCACCCAACTAGACACCTAAAAAGGAAAACAGAAATGAGTAAACAATATAATAAAAAATCACAATCATCCACCCTTCTCTCAATAAGTAGACATGTACATCCTTAAAAGCTGAAATGTTAATTTCTGAAATCTAAGTTCTGTCATAGCTCAAGAAGATATATGGCTATATTCAGAAAATGAGATCCTGAATTCTCATTGACAGGGATTCATCATTAGGAACTTCATGATCCAGCAAGATGAGTTCAAAGACACTTTTAAGTCTCCTCTCAGAGGAAGTACAAACTAACAGCTAAGCTCACTTCATTGCAATGTTTAGGTAAATTTACATGGAGATGCACACCATTGCTGGGAATGTGCTTCACATTAACTTTATATAAAAAAATCCGAAACAGAACTTTTAGAAAGAGCATCTAAAGTCACCTTCACAATTGCAATTGCAGCAGAAACAGGATCCCTAACACCCAAAACTGTCCAAACAAGTGAATTGTCAGAACCAGCTGGAATGATTCCTATAGGGATTGAGATTGCCTCCTTTTGGTCATTCCTACTGAGAAGACCATTTAAAACCTGCAGGGCAATAATAAATAAGATTTATCATAGAAAAAGCATCTTTACTTGAAATAAGAAAATATTAAGGATAACAAGGAAACAAATACTCATATACATCACAAGAAATTCAGATTTAAAGCTCAAAAAAAGAATTATGACACCTTTCCATTTCAAAGTCTAACATTAGATAAAGGAGGAAGTGGTGCATGCACATAAACAGTCTGACATAAAGAATGTAACATTTCCACTGGAATTAAAATTCCCAACTCTTCGCAAATCAAACGCTAGATCCATGAATGAGATCATAGTTCTCTGGCTGGGGAAACCAAGCAGGATTCATCCATGTAGATCAAGATAGCTTGGATTACGTGAAAGTATATATATATATATATATATATATATATATATATATATATATATATATAGGGAAAAGTTTAAATGAGATCGCTCTCATATTGCTTATATGAGGCCACTTTGAATCGTAGCCGTTGGATCTTGATCTGACGGCTACAAATATCCATAATGATCTCACCCACTCTTTGATGTGACACACTCACCTACCCATTGATTTGATATCCACCCTCCGATCGAAATCTAACGGCAATAAAGATTAGCCTCATGCTCCTTATATGAGAACGATCTCATGTAAACTCATCTCTCTCTCTCTCTCTCTCTCTCTCTCTCTCATATATATATATATATATATATATATATATATATATATATATATATCCTCCAATCCATATAATGCAAAGATATTCAAAGGTTTGAAATAAAATTTTGCAAGCAATCCCTCAACCTAGTGAATGATATCGCATACATTTCATGAACAGAGTCGTATACATCTGTAAAAGAAACATAGCCGTGACTTTCTTACTAAAGGCAGAATCATATGAAATATGACAAACCTCATTAACAATTCCGTCCCCTCCAACACATACGATTCCTGCCAAAACATCAAAGAAAAGAACATGATTACATCACATGAGATTATAGGACAAAGCAAAACATAGTACATGAATGAAATATTACCATCAGGGCATGTGCTGAAGTCGACGGTATAAGCTAGATTCTTTGCATGGCCAGCGGAGGTAGTTTTAACAACGTTCATTTGGAATCCTGCAAGCTGCCAGAGTGCAAATATATATAATAAGTACCCAACAAAAAAAATTAATAGAATCTATTAAATTCTTTCTCAATATAACTAAACAAGAAAATACACTCGAAAATGTGCACCTCTAAACTTATAACTATAGCATGCAAGACAAATGGGCATAACAAAAGGTCAGGTTCCATCCAAAGGTGGCAATTAAGTCGTCAGTTCATTTTTGGCAAAGGAGTCACAAGATACATCCACAGATTCTTCAGAGGTTTTGGTTATAAAAGTGATTTTTTTACTGAAGTGTTCATAGACTAGAGGAAATAACTTAGCCACAGAAGCAAAGTACCTTAAATATGGGTTCCACCTTTCCATGAAAAACTTTGCTTGAACGACCATGACCAGAACGTGGATTTAGTATAACCAGAACAGTTGGTGGACTCTTGCATTTTACATGTGGCTCAAGAAAAAAATCACCCTGCTTCTTGGAAGACACCATGGGATGAGGCAAACAGTTTACATAGCATTGCTGGTCTGCAAATCCACTGACCCACTGGAAAGCTTCCTCTGGACTAGCGGCTAAGAAACGGAAGTCCTTTTGACTCCTCACAGGCTTCAAAAAGCAAGAAAGTCCACAAGCTCTGTTCCTTATTGGGTATGCATGCACAGTAAAGTGCCTCATACCAGAATTATAAGACACCTGCCAAATTCATATGGTTTAACATTATGAAAGATACAAATAAAGCGAAAAACAAAGAAATTGGCCTTCAAAAGCTTACAGATATCACATCCTTGAGGTGTAGCATATGAGATCCCCAAACTAAAGCCTTGCTTGTGAGTTTCCCACTAACTGCAACCTGGTTTTTACTTTCTGTTTGTGAATAACTACTTCCGTTCTTACTTCTCTTATCCACAACCAGTTGCCCAGAAAAAATGTCATATCCCAACAAATCAGACTGCTCGTCTCCAATATCAATTCTATGCTCATGTCCGTTCACTTTTTCAGGATCACTACTGCTGTTAGTAATAGAATTTTGCTTCGATGATTTTATTTTACCGCGTTTTTCAGGAAACACAGTCGGGGAGGCTTGCTGACCAGTCACTTTTGGAGAACACCTCCCGCTAAGACGACGAAGGGATTTTTGTGTTGGTAGTGCAACCCTCAAAGAAGTATTATGTTGGGAAAGCTGAGCTGATTTCTCCATCACAGTTCAACAATATTAATGTTTCACAACCTATAACCAATTATTTTGAGAAAGATGAGCTGATTTCTCCATCACAGTCCAACAAAATCAATGTTTCACAACCTCTAACCAATTCTCTCCTCCAAAGATCCAAGCAGAACAATTGAGCTTAGAGAAGCTACATAGGCATATTAAAACTTTTCAGAAGAACATAACCAACATTTAATTGTAAATGTGCATAACAAAAAATCAATAAGAAGTTTTGCGATGATGAATAATACTCCCTCCGGTCACTTTTAATAGGGTTTCATTTGAAAAAAACTATGTCTAAAAAGTGAAAGGAGGGAGTATTAACAAATCCAGCACCTCAAATTTCTAGAATCCAATAGAATTCAACCCTTAAAATAATTTAGATGTCTAATGAAACTATACATTTTGTAATGTTATCCTACACATTGACCGATGTCTAGGTCACAGAATCTTGCATTTCGAACTATACAACAAAGGAAAGAAGCCAAACTAGGTAATTCTGGGATTAACCAATATCCAAAAGCATAGTAGCAAAACCATGTACTTCCCAAGTCCTTAAATCATCTCCACTGTTATACTTTCTCTTCAACTTAAAATTGATGAAATTATCAGTTCAGAACTGGCTAAATTACATTAAACTCTTCTCCCAACAAAATTCCTATATCTCACAACTCCCCAACACTTGCGAGCTCAAAGCACGACTGATTTGACATGCTTACACCTGCCATGATAAGTCTTTCCTATTCTTAGCAGCCACCAAAAGCACTTACTTTGTAGCATGCACAAGTACACTACCAAAATTTTAAATTAACAAACCAATTTTTCACATAATAAACATAAAGGGCAGCTGAATTTCCCTTCTTGAGATAAAAGAACATCACATCTAAAACAAGAACTCTGCTCTACAAAACCAAAAAAATGCAGTCGAAAGCTCAAAACAGAATCAAGAAAATCAGAAAAAACAAATTGCAAAATGCGAGAACGGAAACACAAAACAATCCAAGAAAGACAATCAGATACATCACAATTAGACAATCCCAGAAAGGATCCAAAAGCTGCGAGCTGCCACTTGATATGACGTCAACCACTTCAAATGATTTTGGAAATGATTTCAAAATCATTTCCAACGTAGAATACAACACATATAAATCCTATATCCACAACAAAGAAACACCAGAATTAAGCAAAGACATTCGAAGAAAGGACCAAATCCAGCACGATCGGAGCTCGTGGACGACAATCTAAAGAAACAAACACTCAGAACGAATCTTGGCGGGGGAGCAATGGAGGTGAAATCGAAATGGAAAGCAGACGGACCTGTACTTCAGCTGGTTTCCGATCAGGCGGGTCGGCCTATCGGACGTCCACCGGAGACGGCGATTCAGATCAAAATCCGGCGAGAGAACCCTCCGATTTTTTAGCAGGCTCAGGAATGGCGAGAGAGAGACGACGACGACGGGAGATAAAAGGTTACCAAATGCCAAAAAATGAAAAAAACAATTTAATAAATTAGATAAATAAATTGGATTTAACAATTTCAAAAAAGAAATAAAAGAATGGGAAAAATGGGATACATTATTGGACAGCAACTACTTTGGATTTATTGGGTTTTTTCTTCTTTTTTGTATTTTCTATTTTGATTTTTTATTTTTGAATTTTGTTTTTTGTTACCTTTTTTGTTTTCAAATAATGAGAAAATGTGGATTTTAACGATTAACCGGACGAGTATATGTACGGACGGGGGACGGAGAGTGGAAGAATTGACGGCGCCGGCAACCAGCTTCGTATAATCTGTATGTACGGTAAGTGCGAGGATATCCTCCACTGAACGGGAACCGTCGATCGCTAAGATGGACGGTGCACACACTAGGTATGTGCGCAACAGAAAAAAAAATGTTTTCTGTTGGTGCGCACATGCCTACTGTGTTCCGTCGATCTTAGTGATCCACGGCTCTTGTGAAGTGGAGGATAATCCAGGGAAGCTATAAATTCTTGCGTATGTTTTTTTTTTCGAAATAGGTTTTTCCTATCCATTTGAGGTGGAAGCACTTTTCATCTGCAAGGATATCCTCGGTGACCGGTGGCACACATGCTCTTGCCGCTGTGTGTATCATCAGAAGGAGTGTGTGCACCGTTGATCTTGATGAACGGTGGATGTCCTCAAGGAGGATCGGGAAATCTTTTTTGTCCTGGGCCTGTTTGGCTCCCCCAATGGGAAAGGAACCATGAGGAGATTTGGGCCTTATATAGGATAGAAACGACGGATCTGACATTTTAATTTTAATAATAAACCTTAAAGGAAAAGCAAAACCTTAAAGGAAAAACAAAGGGAATGTTAAAGACCTCTAGGGAATGCCTTATGGGAAAGTAAAATATCTACCAAAGAGACAAAATATCAGAAATCATAATCATAATTATAATCAAGTAGCGCATTTTCTCAACTATTTGGGGTCAGTGACACAGGATCTTACTCCTCAATTCAAACCTATTTTGGGCTACCTCTTTTGTAAGAGATAGTAAAGTCAAATCTTTTCTTATTAACTCTATCTAAGTTCTCTTAAGTCTCTTTCCCTCTTTTAACATCGTTTACATGTATCTCTTCTAATCTTCTTACAGGAGCATCTAAAGGTATTCTTTGCATACGCCCATACCAACGCAACCTACATTCCCTCAGCTTCTTCCCTAAAGGAGTTACTCCTAAGCTCTCACGAATATATTCATTTCTAATCTTATCTCTCTTAATTATCCCACTCATCCACCTTAATATTCTCATTTCAGCTACATTCAACTTATCTATATGATTCCTCTTTGGTGCCTAGCACTCCGCTCTATAGAGTATTGAAGGCCTAATGACCATCCTATAAAACTTGCCTTTAAGTCTTTTTGGAACCCACCTATCACACAACACTCCCGAGGCTGCCTTCCACTTTACCCACCCCGCATTAATCCTATGCACTACATCACTATCAATATCCCATTCTTTATGGATAATGGATCATAAGTAACAGAATTGATCACACCTTGGAAAATATAGGAAATATTGTATAAAAAAATATTAGTGGTCTAAAACTATTTTTTATCATATATTTTTACAATATAACTTCTAAAATGAGTGATACTAATTTAGATAAGTATAAATTTTAAAAAATATATAAAAATATATATATAATTCAAAATATGTGTTTGCGTTTTAAACTTGTATCCTTCTACTTGGCATACGATGACAAACAAACGGGAAAGTTAATTTTTTTTAAAAAAAAATTATCGATTGAAGCCCGATATTGATATATTGGCGATGTAACTTTCCATGGTTCTATGGTTCTAGGAGGCTGATATCAATATCAATATAAAAAAAATATGGGTGGCTGATTTCAATTGTCAGTGAAGCCGACCGTGTAGAGAATCTTTGCAAAACACACTAGTTTCCTCATACATACTCGTAGTGTCGGTGGTTCTTGTGATGGGCTTCTTTGTATATGCCATATGGCATGCGACAGTGGTGCTTGCAATTTGGTTATGTTTTGTGTCATAATAGTGTACTAGTTTATTTCACATGCTATGCTAATATCGATCTCTCGCCGTATGCATATATAACAGGCTCCTATGTACTTCAGTTCTGTTTAGTAGGCAAGGCTATGATGGGCGGGCTTTGTATGCACAGGAAGGGATTGGCAACAGGATAAGGTACTCCAAGAGGTCGGTTACCCTACCTCCTTATGAACTCGGACACTCTTACTTATAAAAAAAAGAGAGCACAAAAATCCTTTCATTATCTGGGCTAGACATTTTCAACAAGCTACCATGACCAGTTTTTTTTGGCAATAGGATGAGGAGTTCACCACCTCAATGTTATAATATACAATAAATAAATAAAGATTTATGTTTCATAATAGTTCAACATTTTGGGAAAACTTGGGTATCTTACACCCAATCCCCGTGGTCTAGACACCCCACCCCCTTTTATACAGCTGGTAGATGCCCACAATCTGAAGATACATCCACCAACCATGTAATAGGGTGGGCTGACAAAAAACTATGGGTTGGCATCCTTGGCAATACCAGCCATGTATTTCCCATGGATAAAAGCACATACTATATTTTGTTTTCTTTTTTCTAACAACTCCATGCTGTAGACATCTAAAAATGATATCGCAATTCGGAGCTCGCCATGCTCAAACAGTGCATAAGCCCTATGTATTGAGCACGATGCTTTAAGCCCTTGCAAAATTGACCACAAGCGGTCCCTAATCTTTTTGTAGTTACAACCGTTGTCAACAACAATTGAGAGGCTACAACCCAAATCCACAGGCTACAAGCACAGTGTCCTCACCCACCGGGTCCTCACCTCAGGCTTTTTGGATCTCCCTTCCCTGACCTCCGCCTGTCTAACAGCTCCAACAGTCTCAGACATGGTTGTATCCATCGAATAATGAGAGGCTACGTCCATAGACAAAACACTGGTGGGCAGATTGTTTGCGAACGCAGGCTCGGACAAGGCTTTTTCTTCGTCTATTTGGCTGATTACTAGCCCTAGGCTTTATTTTACCATGGAAGCTTTGGGACCAAACCTTCTACACTAATGCATTATATTGCTAGTATTCTGATGCGATGTCTTAAAAATAATGAGCTTTCACTGAAAAATGGAGAGTACAAAAAACGCGAGTTTACTACTCCCTCTGTCAAAAAAAAAAAAAAATTGGCTGCATTTGAAATGTTACGATTCTAAAATTGAGTGGCTGGGCCAAAAGAACATCATGAACATGCATGTTCATTGGTAAGTGGAAGCCTGAAATGTTGTGGTCCCTGCAGGCCAATAAATATAACTTATTTTCAAATACTGTCAGGACCTTTTGGACCGAGGGAGTATATGTTTGTGCTAAGTTTGTTCACTACTGAGTAGCCAAAGATTTTCATGTGGCAGTGGAGTGGAGCCGTAAATGTAAATTGTTGATTTTTCAATATCATGGAACTAAATTCAGCTACTGTTCAAGCTAGGCTCCATGGCAGTCGTCAGTATGCATCCGGACTGCTTTGTTGGTCCCTTTAAAGAATCCAATCAGCTTCCTTAAAAAGTAATAAAACAAACAGCCTACTTGGACGGGAAATCAAACTGCATTTTTTTCATACATGTCAAAATGAATTTGTCCATGACAAAATGTTGGCGCACCAACATAACTTGTCCACATTAAAATGCCAAAATATGATAAAGAGAATTCAAATGATTATTTTCTAATTTATCAAAGATTTTAATAAGGGTGAGTACTGAGTAGTTCGTCGCACCCTGTTTCAGCGAGCCCACCCAGTATAAAGGAACGGTGCCACTGTCCGTGTTAAAGGGTGTGGTTGGCTAAAACATGGGGTGGCAGATTTATCATCCGAATTTTAATAATAAATTCAAAGGCGTTGTTAGGGTACATGTCTTGCACCCATAACAAATTTGGTGAAAAAACTGGATTTCAATCTCACATATCTTAAGAACATTCATTACATGTTTGATTACTTTTTAAATTAATCTAATTCAAATTCTAATCCGTGCATAACATATTTGGTGAAGAAAGTAGGCATGAGTCTCACATATCTTAAGATTATCAGTTCCAAGTTTGATTAGTTCTCCAGATTATCTAATGTAAGGAACAAATAAGTGGTAGAGAAGTCAATGGAAGCTTCCAATATATGATTGATCCCATGTGGTAGTTTGGGAAGTTTTGCGTCCTATCTTACTGAATTTGTTAAAATGTGCACCAACCGCATTGCTATTTTGTTTATAGTGCACCTAACAAAAGAGGAGAGCTCCTTTCCGTAGATGTACAACACACCTCACACGCATCTGTGTGAACCGAAGTCACCTTGAGCTGTCGGATGTTGATCGGATGGCGGCTGGTGATTCACACTCACCTGCCTCTGATTTGACACCCGCTATCCGATCAAAATCCTATGGCTTGACGTGACTCGGCTCATGTAAACAGGTCTCTATCTATGCTTATAATTATACTACTATTAAAAGTAATGGACGGTGGAATGGCCAATTTTCATGGTGCGGATTGACGGTACTCATCAAAACAAAGAATTTTACACAGCTGGATGAGATAAGAATGCACAATATCTGGTGTCCTAATTAAATCTGATCACAATTTCCTTATGAGAATTTCATTTTCTTAACACATGATCCTACTCTAAGAGGGATAACTACTGGATAATTATCTGTTCTAATCCAATTTTGTCCCTTTCTGGGTATTGCCTTAAAAAAGACTAATCCAATTCCAACCTGGAACCACAAGGATGATCAATGTAACCTAATCATGCAATCACATTAACGCATACGTGCTTAAGCTATAGGGCCAGCAGGTTGGTGCCAACTAACAATCAAATTGATACTTTAGACACCACTTATAAAGAGTTGAATCATAATCTGATGACACGTACTATGGATTCCTGGTATGAAAACCTCTAGAGAAGCAATGATTTATTTGAAGCAGATCTTCTTTATTTGAAGCTGATCTTCTTTGGCCTTCTTCTCTCTAATCAATCACTGTTCTAGAAAACAGGCAAAGATAAGACTCCAACATCAGCATCATCATACGCCTTATCCCAATAATTTGGGTTGGCAACATAGATTATATACTGCTTTTGACTCTTATCAGAATCAAAATAGTATAAAATCCATACAAAAAATATAGTGGCAAGCTTTTATGCCAAATGCCCTTCCTAACGCAACCCTCTAAAGAGGGGATGATGATAAAGAAGATTTAACGTCATCATATTCATCATACACTTTTTCAAATATGTAGATTTTTTTCATGACACGATGATTGCACATGAAATATTAATATAGGCATCTTCCATCACAAAGCTTGTAATAATGAAAACTAATTTGCTTTTACATTGGAGTATGACATAAAAGATAAGACTCCCACATGCTTAAAAGTTTTTGGATTACATTGAAGTGGGTTACCTTGGAATAGTCATATCCAACAGGCAGCACTAGTGTATCAAAAGAAAAAGAAGAACTTGGTTCACATCCATATATATATGATATACTTTCTCCATCCCTATTAATAGCTAAATTTCAAAAACAGTATTTGTCCTACATTAGTTGCTCCATTTGTCTCAATTCAGACAGGAGAGTACTTACAAAAAGCATCTCACAAGCTTCTTAGTTCTTACTACTCATCCACTAGCTTAATTTGTGAGATGATTTGTCGGAAGCTTAATTGCGAGATACTTTTTAACTAGCAAACCATTTTGCATTCTCTTAGCTGTGGGTCTGACCAGTTAAAAAACTGACAATATTCCCAATTATAGCTATTAATATGGGACAGATGGAAAATATAACGAAGCTGGTATTTGATTATTTTGGGCTCATCTTAATTGTGGGGATCCACTTCCCGTTTGATTAATTTAAAACCTAGTTCATGAATCCTCTTTTGGGCTCTGGCTATGATAGGGGCTCCAAATACTCCCGCGTTGGAGGTATGATGCTGGTTACATTATATTTAAAAATGTTTGAATAATTATTTTGTATTGCAATTATTATACTTTTAGAAATGTTAATTTGTATAATTATTTTTTTTGTAATTATTATACCTTTTTTGTCACAATGAGATATTATTGGAAAGAACAAATTACATATTAAGTGTCTTATTAAGAAAAATAGTTCATTTTGAAAACCAGACTTGTTTATTTTGAAATAACAAATAGGACACATAGAACACTTCATATGGAACAGAGGGAGTATTTTTTTTTAACAAAAAAAACAAAGTTAGAGAGTATTTATAATTGACAATTCAGCTACATTTCCCTTGAATTTTCATGTCATATTGGCTAAGAAGAATAACCACAATAATATTTGGCAATTTAGCTTTCATTGCTATAAGAAGCATGATTGTTGCAAAAAAAACAAAAAGAAGCATGACCACATGCAGTGCAACTTTGTGAAAAGCATTATTGTCCCTCTTTTCAATATAAAAGGCGAGCAACAAATAAACACCAAAAAGATGACACGGCCCATTTTATGGTTACTTGTGGTGTTCCTATCTCAGTTGTCTGTCTCACAGTAGTAGTATGTTACTATGTTAAGACTAGGAAAAAGACCAATCAAAAGCATCCATGTACTTGTCATGCACTTGGGCTCCTTTGACCACCAGAAGCATGCCTATCTTGCTTATAGGACTTTGAATTATTTCAACTCATTTGATGTCCTGTAGAGACAGCCATGGTTGATTGGCCTGGAAGCAGTGGTCCAAGTCCTGTCAAACAACTACATGTTGAAGATGCGTTCAGTGTATCTCGGTCACATACATTGAAGGAGGAACTTATGAACATTGAAAGAGGAACATTGTCATATAGGGTCCATAAGGAGATTATCAAAAAAGTTAAAAGTCAGGCAGGTGGGCAGTTGGTGGCTAGAAACCTTAAGATGAAGATCTATTTGTTGTCAACAACATAGATCATATTTCCTCTGTCCCATACTAATAGCTCCATTTGGGAAATTGCCATTTTTATTGTCATGGGACACACTGCGAAAAGAATGGTAAAGGCTTGGCTAGTTACTTCAAAAAGGATAATGATATTGGTACAACATATATATACATCACCGGTTGATGTGCTATGATTTCATTGGGCCAACTAGGCTGTGTATGTCAGTGATGTATAGATCTGCTGTACCAATATCATATTATCTCTTTAAAAAACATCTAACAAACTTATATGTACTAGTTGAGTACGTACCCAGCCACTTAAATTGAGCTAAATGGAGCAACTCACATGTGACTCATTTTTTCCAATGCAACCATTGATTTGGGACAACGGGATTATGTCATTATAGAGTACGATTTTAACTAAATTTAAAGCTCATTCGATGAAAATAAACTTTGTAAGTTGTATGTCCTGACACAATTACCTAAGGAGGGAATAGTTTGCCAACGGTTCATCATCATAGTCATGGTTGTAAACATTTTCTAGTTATTTGATGTTGGATTCATGAGATAATACTTGTAGGGGAATGATTGCCATTAGAATAATATAGGCCTAGAAGTGAAATTGCTCTCAAATGGAAGTATCCCCTCCTTTAGGTGGTGGATGTGTTATTGACCAAGTTCTACATTGTGTTCTAAAAGATTACCTAATTGAAGAGAAGGATATTAAAATTAGAAAGATACATTAGGATAAGGAATATGGGGATAAGCTAAAAAAAACACCAACCACCCATTAGTTAAAGGAGGTCAATAATGCTCTATAGCCAATGATTGAAGGGCCAGGAAGTTTGGTGCGCCTACTAAGTGCATTTAAAGCATGATGGCCTACCTTTTAAACGAAATTTGCAACTCAATATCTTTTGTCCAAAAGGGGCGACGCCTTTCCAAGAACTACAAATAGAATCACACTACTTAGGGTTTCTCCAATTATTGAGCCTCGTTGATCAAGAGTTTTACAAACTTGTGTGTGTTAAATGGAGGAAGTGTCCAATTACACAATTGAGAAGTATATAAAAAAAATTCCTCTGTCCAAAAATAGTAGGTAAATTTCCCTATTTCCTGTGTCCGGAAAAAGTAGTTACTTGCTTTGAAAATTCAATTGTCTACAATGTACCTACCTTTTTCGGATGGAGGGATTAGGAATTTAAGTTCTTTTTTAGGTAAGATGCACTCACCCTTCAAATATTATGACATGGGGATTGGCCCCGGATACCTTTTCCTTGACAGGGAGAGATCCAACTAATGCAACACAGGCTGAAGCGGCAATAGGGATTTAAGTAAGCCTCCTACTTTAACATAGCTGAATCTAAAGATTGAGCCTACATTTGGACAACCATTTCTTTTGGTAAGGTAGTTGCCTTCATTTCTTTTACAAACAACTCCCTCCATCCCATATTAATTGTCCTATTTAGAAAGGGGAATACCGCCCTGAAGAGAACACTGGCAATGAGAGAACGCTACCGCTGGAAGTCTACCTGAGCTAAGAAGATCTAGGTGAAATAGGGGCCAAACGCCATTTTATGCGCTTTAGGGGCATTTGTCACAAAAAAACATCATTTAGTTCTGCTCTCATCAAATTATTCCTTCACTGGTCAGACGAAGTGAGAGATTTTAAAGAGAATTTGAAGGTGAAAATTTATTTATTTTACTACAACTGCTCATGAAGGAGTGGACACTCACGCACACAGTACCTAAGTCTAAGATCCTACGAAGTGATGTGCCAGGGTCGAACCAGGTCTTCTCGTATTATAGGAGATTGAAAGACCGCTGCACCACTGCGCGTTGGGGCTGAAGTTGATAATCAGGTTGGAGACCATGGACAGCTTAATTTTGTGTGGACATTCAACATTTTGTTTTGCAGCATCTTTTCGGGGGCATTTTACTATCAAGAATAAGAATATGAAAGAACTTCATTCATGCTGGGCTATAAACAAGCCCAAGAAGAAATGGTTCCTAGTAGTAATATTAGCTGATGGACCAAGATTCAATGATGGGCTTGTACTTAAAGTGGTTTCTACTTTAGCGTACACATATATTGGGCTTAATTTCCGCTTCTTGAACCCAATCTTTCTGGGCCAGATTACTCAGAAAGGCACCTGGGCTGTGGCCTTGGACAGAACGCTTTCCAAAACATTTGCCATCAACAGAATCCTTGATCAAATTATGTTATATGTATTCAATGGAAGCACCGTCAGTAATTTGACATAAAAATTGGTTTCTATCATCTCCATATAGATCAAACCTTCTGTTTGCTAATATACGTTTTTTTTCAAAAGAACGAGGGGTGACCTAAGGATAGGGCAACTGGCTGCATCCCGCTACTAATTCCCTCGGGCAGGCACGAACAAGGCCTGCCCATCATCAGGATGTAATCTGGGGTGGGTGGCCAACAAAGTGGAGGTTTGAACTCATGATCTCCTATGTATTGTCCTTCCATTTTCCATCACTTAGATTTCATAAGAAAGAGATTCATTTCATGCATCATCCTGTAAATACGGAGGCATTTGTGGAGATGACATCTAAGAAACGTTATATGATACTCTAGGCTGTTAGCTTTCTTAAAACTCAATTTATTAGTGTCGGTGAATCAAGGGGCTTGATCAGATAGCTTTGATACCATGTTAAATAACCAAGTTTTCCAAATGCCCGAGCCCAAATAAAAGGGTAATTATAGTATTTAACTCAATTCAACATTGGCAAAACAAAAAAAATTTAATTTCAAGAAAACTAATTCAAGCCCAATTACCTGTTCATTCCGTTAGTAGTGTTTTGAGCTCACAAGGCAAGTAAAAGGCCACCTGCAGCCAACCTTAACTTGTCCATATTAAACAAATCTGGAACCCTAACCAACTAATTTCTCCAAAACATGGTATTTTAGCCTCTTTACAGCAACAAATAGTGCTTAACGTGCACGTTTTGTACAAAACCACAAGCCATAAAAGCATTCTATTTTAAGTCCATGCCCATAATTACATATATCATTCTATACATGACATGGTCTCATGCCTATAGTCTCATGTTTCCATGGACGACCATGCATGTGCACCAATATGCCATACTTAATTAGGCCAGGTGAAAGCGAGATTTCATTAAACTAATCAGGTTACTTAATGGTGCTTGCACATGGGGACTTGGGCAAAAAGCCCCAGTGCTGGTTAAAGTGTTCACACATGATTAGGAGATGCTAATCGGAGTTGTCAATTGATCTTTTTATTTGTTTTCTCTTTATAGTAAGCTCCAATGTGCACAATCGTGGAGACAGAGAGACGGGCAGGAGAAACCATATGCATCACATCATCAGAGCAAAAATCATTGGGCTAGAATCTCCCATGTCAAGATCTAGGGTTTGATACCCTACTTTGCTTGCTCCATGGGATGGCCTAGCACATGGACCTCAAATAGGTTCACATCATAAGAATCATATCTTAATTGTACTTTTATCTAATGTCGAACTTCTTATTGATTTATTCATCTATTATATCACTCAAATAAGTAATTAGATATTTCAATCATGCTTCTATGGGGGAAATATTCAAAAACAAAAAAAAAAGAAAAAAGAAAAACTAGCTGTACAAGAGCTCAAATTATGTTTCATTTAGTATTCCTTCCATCCTGTTTTAATAGCTCAATCGAGGGGGAAAACTCACATATTAGAGGCTCCATCTGCCTTAATTTAAGTGCATTACCCCCCTCCCGCCTGGCAATAGAGTCTTGTACATGTGGTTTTTGCCATTCAATAAAAGTCATCATTTTTTTTTCAGATGGAGTTATTAATTAAACACGACGGAGGAATAATATATATGCACCAAGTGATAGAGATGTTTGGTATATGCCTTGAACCCCTTGTAGATGGAGAAGAAGACACAAAGAAGAGAAAGATGCAGAGATGGAAGCAAATAGAAGCATCAGCGGTAGACCGCTACACATTCGTTGTAGACTGGTACGGGCACAACGGGTGCTTCTGGTAGACCGGTCTATTGCGGGAAACTGTGTATCTATGTGAAAAACTTCCATTCTAAGGCAAATTTACTTGGTACTCTTTCTCCTAATAGACTAGAGGGGTCTTGTGCACATCTAAGGGTGACATTTTCTAGGGTTGGGATGCCTATAAAAGGCCTTGTATCTTGTGATTTGTGCATGCCATTAGGGTTGCTAGAATGACTTGAAATGTTTGGTTTGTGTGAGTTCTAGAGAGATGACTCTTGTGTGGCTATGACCACTTTTTCTTCTGTGCTTTGGCACTTATTTACTCGTGAGATGTTGATATCTTTTGTGGTGTTTATCACTTGTCCTACAGTTATTTAGGGTTGGGTTTCACTTTATAGCCATGGGGAGAGCTTAAGAGATCCTCTTGTATGTCTTGAGAGAGGAATTGGATACGCAACTTTGGGGTTTTAGTTTGGTAAGTATCATGAAATTATACTCTTGATATATAGTGGAATCCTTATTTGGTGGGGTAGGCAATTGTTTCAACCTCACATATATTGCTTGTGTCCATGATCAAATTGTCTATTATTGTTACTTGATTTGGATTCTTTATCCTTCGCCTCTCCTCATGAACGGGAATCGGTCTCGTTGTTGCGCACTGGATTGATCAGTCGGGCCAATTCCCAACAAGGGAGTGAAGATGTAGGAGCAATTTCTCAACATTCTCCTATAGAATACATCATTTTTTTTTGCTAGAGAATAAACTAACCTGCCCATGTGGCCATGTTACAATAATTATGAGGGGAAAGAAAAATATCTTCCGTAAGCAAATCCAGATCACTAAGTACACAACAATGTTAGAGTTGATTCCATTGTGTGGAATTATGGAATCTACATTTCTTTAACAAAGCTGAATGATAACTATTATAGAAGAAAAGGCCTATGATTTGAGGCATGTATATGGAAATTGACAGCTCTTTTGATGCTATAAATGATAAGGATGTCGGTGCCTATTTTCGCAGCATCCACTAACTCAACCAGCTTCGAGTTGTAACTTATTTGTTTAATTGTGAAAGAAGGTATCAAGAGACAGGAAGCACGAATTCATACGAGCCATTGGATTTCTTAGGAGATCATTAAAAACCCATCTCATGTGGACCCTTTAGTGTTCCCGTGAAAGTGATAGAGTTCTTAGCAAATTCTTTTAAGCAATTGAAACAAAAACAGCAAACCTCGTGCCTTTAAACCCGTGCTCACTACATGTTCAAGGCCGTAAGATCACTTTGATCTCAAGGCTCCTGCCCCTGAACACGTGTTCGACACTAGGCATAACGGCATTTGCTATACGATTTTGTGTGCTTGCGCATTGGAGCGCTCATAGCAATATCTAAGTTGCTGGCTGTAGAAATAATGCTCCCGCTCCCTCCTTCAATCATTTTTCTAAATGGAGTTATTAATGTGGGACAGAGGTAATATTTACAAATTTTGGTCCCCTTCTATCTTAGCACGTAATGTGCCCCACCCGGGGGAATATGACCAAATTTGGTAACTTCCCTTTTTGAGGGTCCACTTTCAATCCCACTTGGTTTCACTTTTGTGGGACCCCCAAATGATCTCCTTATGTGAACGCTCAAGTAGCTATAGGAGTGGAATATAATCAATAAACTCTCTTGTGCTCTTTTCTGCTAGAGGTTCATGAAAGGAATGCTTAATTCGTTATGCTTTCCATTGTTCGAAAACTTGAGACTCGGACTCACCTAATATAATGTGAGTAGAGTCGACTCGGAGTTTTTACATAGTCAAAATGAAGTCAGAATTTAAATACTCCCTTTGTTCCAAAATGCTATGTACATTTCGAAACATTCATTATTCCAAAATATTGTGTACATTTTACCAAATCACATGACTTTCTCTTTCCAAAATTGGAGGAGACTTGGAAGGATTGACTTAAACTTGGTTCGTGAACGAGCATACGAATTGGATAGGATATCATAAAAAAGAAGTCATGTGCATTCCTTGTGGGCTTCATGGTCCAATAAAAATGAGAATTTTCTCAAACGTACACAGTTTTTTGGAACGGAGGGAGTACATTATAAGAAATTATGCGATTGTCGAGTCACTATGGAGTTTAACTCGGAAAGCTAAGGAGCATAATCAACTCGAGGAGTTTTTGGAGTCTAAATGCAGTTTTAGGACTACTATGCTCTTAGACATATGAGCCATTGAAAGATATAATAATTTTAGGGATACAAGTTTGACTCAAGCTTAGCCCAGTCCAAGTCATGCTACACTCATGCTTGTCTTTTTCTGGTGGATTTTATTGTTACAACCAACAATTATCACCTACTTAGCTCAGCTGATCACTGTCCTTCCTGGTTAGTTCGGAGTACATACTGCGTTTTAGGTAATCTGTCATTGAAGTAATGGGAAAGTTTGTAAGGTTGTTGATTATTGTTACTGCCACAATTAATTGAACTCGGTCAGAAATGGGATTCACTTTCTTTTTCAGATTTAAAGACTGGTTGTTATGGTTGCCTGTTAGCTTCATGTGTCATTACATGAGCTAACTTGTCCAGCTGACAATTACTCTATAATCTGTATTAGTACCAGTAGACATCTCTGCATGCCCATGCTTCCAGCTGTATCTTATTGTGACACTCAACCAGTTGTTTAGAAAACTCCTTTTAACTAGGATTATGGGAAATGTCTTCTTTTTCCTGCTTTCAGTTACAAAGAGAGGAGTAGATAAATCAAAGACTAAATTAATTACCATAACACATTGCACACCGTCGGATCAGATTGATGCGGTGAGGGTGCTCATTGCGCACTGGCGAATATATGAAGGACGCCCTTAATATATGAAGGCACCCGCCTGCTTCTTGATCGGACGGTTCGCCATGGGGGTTGCATAGTTTAGGATATGCAACCGGATGCCTATTAACTATAACAAACTAGGAATAGGAAACAAAAAGGTATGAAGGAGAGGGTCCCCATTCCATAGTGTGGTTGACAGAATGTTTAGGCAATGCATGTGCAGGGATGATAGTGCGGATAAAAAAGAAGGTAGAAATGTTGTAGCAGCCAAGGCAGCTCAGTGCTGGACTCATCTGTCAAGTGGTAGTGGGAAAATAGAAACAGCTAATTTACATATCATGAATGAACAAGACGTACTATTATCTGTAGCCCTCTGGATCCATTTGTGGATAGATTGGAGCCAAATGGAATCTCACCAGACATTGTTGGCACTTAATGGCAAACATATTTAAGAAAAAAACTAATAGGAAATGAAGGAGACAAGAAAAGGGAAAAGATAGTGATGACACACAGAAGCCCGGATCAGCATGCACATTTTAATAACAAAAAAATAGTTTGATAGTGTTGTTGGTGTTACTCATCATGTAAGAGTCCTCATTTCTTACCTAGTATATGTCTTTAATGGAGCTTTAATCGGCAAACTACCGATATTTGTAAAACATGAACTACAATCATAAGCATAATTAAGTAGCACAGTTTCTCAACAATTTGAGGTCGACGACATGGATTTTGTACCTCCATTCTAGTTTGTTTTCAACCAACTCTTTCCTAATCATGTCTGGTTGTTAATCTGATACACCCCTCTTCCTTTAGCCGGGGTGGAAACCAGCGTTGTGTCACACAAGGATGGAGACTCTTACCACCAGGGAGATTATTTTCTTCTTTTTTATTAAGCTGAAATTAGACAGATTATTGGTACACAATTCCAACATAGAATTAGGGTTTGCTTGCATTCACCTCTTACAAAATTTAGCTTGAAGTCAACATTTTCCTCATCTTTGTTATTTCTTAAGAAATTGAATTAACGTCATATCTGTCTCTCTCAAAAGTATTATATTCACAATATTTTCTCTGGATCAAAGAAAATATTAGTACATTAAGACAAGAACGTTAGAGCCTCATAGTCTCGATATCTAATAGGACATATGGTAAACAAATTATCAATGCTTACCACCATGATCATTAGATAACTCTTTTACAGTTGTTTGGTCACCAATGGAACAGCTTTATTGGTGGCATAACTTAGTACTTGGGTTACTTGTCTGCCTGTTTATACTTTAGAGAGAGGAGGGAAGAGATTGGAACCTAATAGATTTTAAACTTCATAGGAGATGATAGAAAAGGTCCCTAATCAAACTTAGTTCATATTACATGGCCACATGTAAAAACAAAAGTTTAATTTGAAAAGAAAGTAGGTGCCCATACATACAGACATATCTCTAGGGATCCTTAAAAAATGGCAGTGCACTTAGTTTTTTTTTCTCTAGTGGCTTAAGGTTTATCTTAAGAAAAAGTTAAGTAATAAAATAGGGTTTTTGGAGGGGACTCATGTGGGCAGATCATGATTATTGAGACATACTTGTGCCTTCTACCAAGTGATACCCAATCATGTAGTGGCGTGCATGTCCAAGCCAGGATGCAACACAGACCCTTTTTTTGTGGCATGCAATTTACATCCATGTGCTATACCATGTGATTTCTAGTTCTTCAATATCCCCTTTAAAACATATGAATTGCCTCCTTGCATCCAAGTTTGTTACTTAGTCCAGATGGAATGGAACCCGGATGTGACAGCTGAATCAACTGAACTTTGAAATTTATATGCTATCACATTTGCTTTTATGGTAAATTAGGTAGCTTAATTGTTTTAAAGCATGACACCTATTATGTATTTCTTTACTATTAGGCCCCAACTGCATCTTTTGGCCAATTTAATTTAGTCCTTGTCAGCCGATTACAAAGGAGACCCCCAATTCATGGGGCAAGAATCAATTATTGATGGAACAATAAATTCTAATACTCCCACCATCCTAAAAAGTCTGGTTGCATTTGAAAAATCACGAAACCAGATTTAAATGAGTGGATTTACCCTATCGGCCAATAGATCCTCATGAATGTGCATGTGCAGGGGTAAGCAGAGCCTTGAAATGTTGTTGGCATGTACCCTTAATGCGATTATCGTACTTAAGGGCTCAAGCACAATAATTTAGCTAACATGATCATAATTCCAAAAACATAAGATAATGTTGATATTCAAATACCTCCTCCTCAAAGCCTTGATGCAATCCCAGAGCTCAAAGAAACAATTATGTTTTGGTTGAAATTGTCTACCTATGACTTTAATCAGTGTTCTTATTCAATAGGAGAGCACCATATATAAGATAACACCATCATGATGAAAGTATTAAGTCAATATTACAAACGCTCATGATGTTGATGTCCCCCATCCTCATCTAACACATGGACCAAATAAATTCCCATTACTAGGACCTGGAGTATAATGAATTAGCCACAGAATTAGCTTACCACAATTAAGAAAATTGATGAGATTAATATTTGATATGTATGGTTTAGATCAAGGAATTCCGTATCGGATATCGGTAAAATATTGGTAGGCCTAAGAGACAAAATATCGGAGATATATCAGAGATATTTGTAAAAAATATCAGTGGTCGATAACTAGTTTTTATCGTATATTTTCACAATCTAACTTCTAAAATGAGTTATACTAATTTAAACAAAACATAGATTTCAAAATATGCATATTAGGATGGAAAATAATAAGGAAAGTTGTTTTTTTTCTAATTTTTTTTAAAATATTTTTTTTAAAAAAATGGTGATATATCGGTCCAAAAGTGATATTTGAAAAAAATAAAAAAATAATATTTACCCATTTTATCGGGTGGGGCCCGATATATAATGGAATTCCTTGGTTTAGATGCTAAGTATTATATTCTGAAGATGATAAGTATTATGAGTGAAAAGGTGTTTTGGGTTGCTTGATGGTGATGGCGAAAGAGGGAAAACCAATCCCCATGCAGCCTTCTATTTTCCCTCTCAGTTTCGGTGCCTGATTGGTTCTCATGACTTTGACATGACACATGTAAAATGTGGGACTTTTTTTTTTGGCAAGGAGGCAATGTGGCACTTGGTGGCACAGCAAGTGACAAGAGACAGTGGATCCCACCTATTTTTGTTGTGTGTATGCTGATATTATTCAGGGCTGCCACACAGGATTTACTACCACTTTACAGGATTTAGGGTTCGTTTGGGAATGCAAAGTGTCTCTTTAGAATCGGTTTCTCCGGAGAATCTCTTCTTAGGGAGGGTTAGGAAAAACGTTCTTTGGTAGTGTGATGAGACAATTAGTGAAAGGGGGAGTGGCTAGAAGAAGCCGTTTCTTTACCTAGTGCTTGCGCTAGTGCATTTCTTGTGCAGTTGCGCTCATATTTGCTAGTGTGTGTGCACAACTCGGGTAAAAAGGGAGCATATCTTAGTCACTATTCTAGAATCGGCTGATATCTTCATCTTATCAACTCGGTAAATATTTTGCAACATATATAAAATCACTCACTTCTTAGTGCAAAAATTAAGGAGAAATCATTATAATTTCATAACCGGATGGAAAATGCTTCTCCTCCCGCTTTTTTTTACGGCCACCTCACGTGCCAGTGTATTGCAATATTGTGGCCCTCATTTTCATGTCCTTTCCCCACACTAGCACGTGAGGTTGGCCGTGATAAAAAAGTGGGAGATATAGCATTACTCTAACCGGATTTATTGAATTTCCATCTCAACCCAACTTGAAAATCATTTAAAGTGGATAATGAGTTGGCCCACACCTAAATATCTACTTTAACAAGTTATACGTGAGATCAAGAAACAGCCTAATTTATCAAACATGACCAGTTCATCTCTCCATTAATTTTGTGGTCGGATCAGCAATAATCAATCGAAAATGCCGGTAAAACAACATGAGCAGTTAGGCGTATCTCTTTGTAAGAAGACTACGGCTTTGAGTGTGGTCACCTCTAAAGCAGGCTCTGGGTCTCTCTACCTTAGACCTAAAACAAAACGAGTGGGCATGAGCCCGCTCATTACATCTGCTGTCACGTGTACTTGGGGACCAAATTTTAATTTCATCACCTGTGGCAGTTCAATGGCGCAAATAAAGAGAAGATGCCTGCAGGATGCAGCAGACCACTGCTAGTCATGTTTTGTTTCATCTTTGCAAATTGTGCTTTCTTCAACTAACACAAAATTTAATATTGGTCTTGTACCAATTTCTGCAAGAAATCTTTGTGGGGTTGGGTGTTGCCACTCAACAAGGAAATCCATGGACAAATATAACAAGATGTTGTTAAATCAGATCAATGTTTAGGCAATTTACTGCTGAGCTCAGTTTGCAGCACTACAGACAAGTAGTGTTATTTGATCGTAGAGAAACAAACATGAACATGAAGACACCAATGCACTTTGCTAACCCTGGACGCTCAAAGAATGTTGTCTGTATTAGACTCATTACCATATTGGGTCTATATTAATGATTTACAGAAGAGGAATCTTGACCCTAATTATAACAACTGATGCTCTACTCTTCATGGCCAGTATTACTTCTTGTTGACCTTTGTTCCATCCCTTCTTCTGATGTCCTCCTCCTTGTCAGTTGAGTTAATTCACCACTGGTGTTCTCATTGGACAGAGGTTGTTATTGCCACTGTAAGGCCATCTTAAATTTCCTAATCCAGTAAGCGCCCTTTGCTAGTCTTCATTGCATTTGACCTAGTTGGTCTTACATCACAGGATGGGCATCTTACCTGTTGGTGAAAATTTTCATTTATAGTGCCTAACAAACAAGATGAAGTGGGAATTATTCTATTCACAGTTTGGCCACCTCCATTGGGTTACCCTGACCCATCAACTTGCTTATTCAAGGAATGGAATATTACTCTTATGCAGGGTTTTGGCATATGTTTAAGGTTTTGTCTGGCTAGCTGATGATAATTGAGGGATTTGTTAATCTTTGTATCAAAATTTGCTTGCGGCTGAACATGAGGTTAGGTGTCTATTTCAACTTTCCGTGACAAAGTTACTCTTATCAACATGACTTTCTTCATTACCCTGTTGGGCGATTTGCTTATAAAATTGCTCTATCATTGCATGGATCAATCAGGCATTAGTGTTTGAAAAATGACAGGTGCTGTCATCTTTTTCCTATTTGGATAATTATGATGGTTAATCAGTTGTTCTCATCTATACCTGCACGGGTAAAATTGGGGCACGTTCATGAATGAGAACAACTTAAAAATTCCCAAGTTTAGCCAAAAAGCTCATCAAGATAGACATTACTTTGATTTGCAAATAACAGTGTTGTCATTATCTGATTTATATCATGCCTAGAGCTGTGTCGATTTTGCAAATGATGCAATGTTTTTTTTTGCAGACATCATTACCATTTCTACTTCAAGTCTCCAATGGTCTTTTTGATATAGTAAGTATCACGTTGATCATTAATTTCTTGAAATGATTTATATTTCTCCAGGTGTGCAATGAACATGATTCACTCAACATATATATGGAGAAAATATTGAAATTGGAAGAAAAAAACTACTCTGTGAAAAAGTAATTAAGAAGGTTGTGCCCCAACAAAAAAAGAATTGTGTACCTGGGCTCCCATACCATGTAAGATAACCAAGTTTCTCACAAGCTCGAGCCAGCAGGAAAGAGAAATCTTATTTACATATGTATATATTAATCTAACAAATCACATTGTATGACATCATTAAAAGGTATAACTAATACATAAATTATAGATAAACATGACACTTTTTTTTGTCAACAAAACACAACACTTGTGAAGGAAAGTAGCAAAAATAGAAAAAAAAAGATTTTTTATGTAAAAAATAGAAAAAGATTATATTGGCTTTTACTCATAAAGCATCCACGTAAGCTCTAAAAGAATAAACTTTATGAATAAAACTTATGGGCCAATTGCATCTAGTTAAGGTTTTCAGGACTGGGACAAACCTAAGGATTAACTCCCGCATCCCCTATCACTTCAATGTGGCGATCCTCCTTACGTCCACATAAATATGAAACATAGCTTAACATTGTAAAAATTAAAAACATAGCTTAATATTATATATATATATATATAGAGGACAGTTTACATGAGATCGCTCTTATATAAAGAGCATGAGGCCAATCTTTTGGGCCATTGGATTCCGATCCAAGGATGGATATCCAATCAGTGTGTAGGTGAGTGTGTCACATCAAAGAGTAGGTGAGTTCCATGTAGCTTTTTGTAGCCGTCAGATTAAGATCCAACGACTACGAATGAAATTGGCCTCATATAAGCCAAATGAGATCGTTTTCATATAGCTTGCATGAGCCCGAGTAATCTTGAGTCGTCATATCAAAATCTAACAGTGGTAATGATTCACACTTACCTCTTACCTACTTAGTGATTTGATATCAGCTGTCAGATATGACAAATGAAGATGATTTGGCTCATGCAAGCTACATGAGAACGATCTCATGTAAACCGGTCTATATATAATTGTTGCCTGCTATCATAGTCACATCACCCTCACTTGCTTTGTGCGTGTGTGCCTAATTGTATACTAACAGGGCATTACTAAGCCTTCAAAGCTCAAAGTAGTTTATGTGAGTAATACATAAGAGATTACTTGAAAAAGAAGGTAAAAATGAGGAGAATAAGAGTTTTACATAAGGTTTTAAATTCAGTGACTTTCTAAGTGGGGTTGACCGCGTCTCCTGAGTAGCTTGATCCAGCCAGGTTTATATAACTTGGCCGTTTGAACCCCCGACCTGGATGTCGGACTGGTCCGATTTATAGGAAAAGGAGGGAAAAAGAAAACCTAATTTCTTCACCCCCCCCCCCCCCCATTGCCCACTCCCCATATGAATTAAAAATTAATTTTTCAAATATGCATTATAATCTACAATTAAAATTGTTTATTGAAGTATAAAAGGATCATTGGACTATGGATAAACCATTGCATTATATAAGGTTGGGGGAGGAGGAAGTTTTTTTTTATATATGTATAGATGATATCAGCGACTAGGTCAACCCGCGATGAGTCCGATTGGGCCCGCTATGCAAGATTTTCAGATCGATGGCCTCCATCAACACTTGGACCCACTTAGTTGGAGGTTGGGCCCAGTGGGGAGGAACGTTGATGAGTGGTGCTAGCGGAAAACTAATCTTTGCTGGTGGCCCTGCCAACCTTTGCAAGTTCCGGGCTGGCTGTGTCGCATGGAATATTAACCAAATTTTTACACCTCACATGATGAGGGCCGACTAGCTAGCGAGGTGATCAGCCATGTAAAAGCATTAACATGCAATGTAAGATCGAAATTCGACGGGCCACACAATGCCCTAGCGAACACCACGTCCATGAGCCTAGGCGTACGTACATGATCCATGTAACAATATATAATTCTCAAATATAGAGGCTTCTATGTGTAGGATAACCAAAGATCAAAGGAGTGTCATGAAAATTTACCGAAAAAGAGAAGAAAGGTAAATCACATGACGCGCGCAGTAATGCACATGCAGAGCCTCCAGTTTTTTTCGACAGTTTGTCTGCTACTAACTCACCCACTTCTTACCAATCCTACCCCTACATTACACTTCCATTTCCACACTTTACTGAACCCCAACCGGTGTTCAACTAGGGAAGTATCTTAAAATTACTCAGCACCAAAAGATAAGTGTGAAGTGGGGCAACTGCCCCTCCCCTCGAGGGAGACAAACGAGGTGCTCTTCCCCCCGCTCACTCTCATCTTTTTTCCTCATCTCTCACTCACCGTCTATCGGCGCTGCGGCATTGCGAGCTGTTAGATCAAGATCCGATGGCATGCATTAATATAGGGGGGCAGCGGGTGATTCAAACCTTTTTCCGCACCCCAAATCCGGATCCGCTAGTGAAGCTTTCGTGTGCTCACGTTATTTGCATTACGTGGTTGACAAGCGTCACTTCTCGCTTCACCAGCGGATACGGACTTCCGCACACAGAAAAATTTCGTGAGCGAAGGCGCATATAAATGGGACTCAATTAAATTGAGAAATGATACACCATTATACAATTGTCGTGTGATTATAACACTATATTTTGCTATAACAAAAAAGAATAATAATTTACTAAATAAAAAAAAAAAACAAAGGAATTTTATTGATTACATCTCCAGCTCAGGATTTCATCATCTCTGGATATCTCGTCACCGCCGCCGCTCCCTGTACTAGCCTGTCGTTTCCTCCTCTCCCTCTCCCTCTCCCTCTCCCTCTGTGTAAAGCTCTTTTGTACTTCATTTTTTCAAGAACTCTTTCATGGCCATTGTGCCTCTTATTCCCGGCGTTCAATGGGTTTGGAGAAGGATCTATGTTCTTATTCTGAAAACCAATCAAATAAATAGGTACCAAGAAGGAAAAGAAAGAAAGAAAGTGTGATCAACCTCGACCAAATGGATTCCAACACTGGCTGGCTTAATCAAACTGAGAAAGGAAACAAATAGAATCAAAAGGCAATTGTGGAATTTCTTGGGGGAATGAGGGGATGAAGATCATTGGGCAGCTAGCTTCAGCTCCATTCTTTACTACTTCATTGTCTTCTTCCTTCCCCAAGTTGTAGAACACTTAAGAGACATATGGTACAAGCAGAAAAAAGAGAGAAGGAAAGAGAAGGGGAAGATGAAATGAAGAGAGGCTATTCGAAGAAGAGGGTAATGGTACTGGATGAACTTATGAGAGATTTTCTACTGAACCATGGTCAAGAAAGAATCTGCCGCGCCGGCTGCGGCGGTAGCCACATTGCTGCTGCCGGCGTTGGATGAATTAGCATTGGGCCTCTGGAACTGGACTTCGTATGCCATGTTTCCGCTTACTAATTCATCATCCTCCTCGTCTTCCTCGTCTATTTCTTCCGCCTCGCTGCAGTCTGGATCTTCTAGCTTATCATATTCGTCGATGGCAGTCCGATGCTGCCGTTGGTGCCCGGCCATCAGCTCCTTCACAATGTCTTCTGGCTTCAATCCAAAACCAGAATCAATTCAATGCTGATCCGAAAACAAGACCATTATACTTGGTGGATGTATAAATATCCTCACGCGAGGCTTACCTTCTTTGTGGATGCTTCGTCTCCAAAGAAGCTCGGTGAAACATCGCCGCCATTGCTGGTCGGCACCTGCGTACTCGAGCATCCACCGCCGCCACCACTTCCGTCGTTGCTTCCGCTGTCATTGCCACTGTTCCCGTTCTTCGGTTCAGCCTGCGGCTGAGACTGTCCGCCGACATCGCTCCGTTCCTTTGGAAGGGTACTAATTGGGTTTTGAATCAATTCTTGCTCTTGTTTCTGCTGTGCTGTGGCGGAGCTGCTGCTTACTACTCCGCCGCCGCCGGAGCTTCCGCCGAGTGTCTTCTTCCGATAGAGCGCGTCGAGCTCGTGGAAATAGGGGCAGGTTTTCGCGTCTTCGGGCCGCTTCTTGTTGCTTTCCTTCACCTTCTTGAAGTACTTGTTGATGTTCTCCCACTTCTCCTTGCACCTCTTTGAGCTCCGTTTGTAGCCCAACCGCTGCATTCCGGCCGAGATCTCCTCCCACAGCGGCCCCTTCGGCCCCGCCTCCTGGTACTTTAACTCCAGCCCGCTTCTCAGCTTGATCAGCGCGAGCACCTCCGCCTTTGGCCACCGCGACGACGTTGCATCGGAGCCTCCGGCCGTTGTTGGCGTTGTCGCCGCAATTTCCTGATTTTGCTCAATTGTCAGCACCTCCACCGACGAAGGTGCAGTTTGGTGCCGCCGGGTGACTTCGGGAGTACGAATTTGCAGCGGCGAAATTTGCTGTTGGTGGTGGTGGGAGTGGACCGGCTGGGGAGGCGGCGGCGGGGCAGCAGGGATGGACACGGCCGGAGGCAGCTGAATGGTCTGGCCGGTGAACTTCTGGAGGAAGGCGATGACAGCAGCGTCCCGGGAAGCGGCCATGGCGCGCTCCTGCGCCAAGAGCTCGTGTTCCCGGCTCAGCCGCGCCATCTCCTGCCTCCGCCAGGCCTCCTCCCGGATCATCCGATCCTGCTCCCGCTTCTCGATCGCCTCCAGAAAGCGCTGCTGCATGGCCTCCTGTCTCTCCATCACCTGCCTCATCACCCCCTCAAAGAATCCCTTCATCTTCTTCCCCATACCACTCCGTCCCCCCGACCGCTTCCGCTTTCGCCCCGTCTCCTCGCCGCCCTCCTCCTCCTCCTCCTCCTCAGAATTCGACGAGAAGTTGATCCCCACCGCCGTCACGTCCGGCATCGCTATAGGAGCCGGAGGAGTAGACGAGACCGGCAAAGGTCGGGCCGAGGTTGAGGCTGTCACAGCCGGGTTGGCCACGCCAACCGATATTGGAGTCGCAGCCAGGGCGGCAGCGGGTGGCGTCGAAGAAGAAGCAACAGCAAAGGTGGTGGCGTTGGCGGTGGCGGCGTGGAAGGCTTCCAATTGGGTGAAGAAACGGTAGCTCTTGCCGTCCTGGCGGCCGGCGCGGCCCTCCTTGGTGCGCTTGTAGTACTTGTGGACGTTCTCGAACTTCTCCTTGCACTTCTTGGCGCTCCTCTGGTAGCCCAGCTCCGCCAGCTTCCTGCGCCACAACAACAAAGACGATGACGACAAGCTCAATGCCCATTCTATGCCACATCTTTATATACTCACAAAGCAATAAAATAACAGCAAAAAAAAAGCGAAAAACCCAAAAGCAAAGCAGGACCAGCATCAGCATGCGTCTCTTTTTCATTTCTTCAAGATTCTGCATATTTTGTTTTTTTTTGTTGTAAAACAAGAAGAGCAGCAATGAGAAATCATGGTGGAATTGGGTTGAGATGGATCTGGGTAGAGGTGACTGTAGCAGAATTGGAGATGTCATTGGTAAAAGGAAGAGTGTGGGAGAATTTTAGGAGAGAGCCATCAATACAGGTACTGCAGCTGTCTCCAAATCCGTGGTACGAAGCTCAGATTATGGTTAAGGGAGCTGAAAACCAAGCCAGCCCATTTGAGCATTTCGGCTGAGCTTCCACAGATCTGTCATGTTTGCTCTAAAGGGAGGGAATTGGTGGGGGAATGGAGAATTGGGGAAGATGAGCGAATTGGGTACCTGGAGACGTCCTCCCAGAGGGGGCCTTTCAGCGTGGCGTCGCGGAAGGCGGCGTCGATTTCCGACCGGATTTTCAGTAGGGCGACAGTCTCCTGGCGCGGCCACCGGTTGCCCGACGTACCCCGCTCCGCCTCCTCGACTGCCAGTGCTTCCTCCTCCTGCAACCCGCCTACCACCGGCACCAATTCCTCGAATCCTCCTCGCTGCGGCGGCGGTCGGCTGCTAATGGGCGAGGCCGCTTCCTCCAGTGCAGTCTCCGAGCTGGAAATTCCAACCATGTTTGTCCTACCTCCCGTCGACTTAGTGGCAAATTGCGCCATCTCCGGAGAAACTCCGTAGTGAGACGATGCACCACCACCACCGCCACCGCCGCTGCCTCCTTGTTGCATAATTTGGCTAGCTGATATAGCAATTTACTGCTTAAAATTCAACTTCTCCTGTCTTCCTCTTCCACTCTCACCACCATTAGTCATGAGAGGGTGGGAAGGAAGAGAGAGAGAGAAAGGGAGTGGAAATGGGAAAGGGAAATCAGTACAAGACGGGGTGAAAAAGATGGAGACAACTGGAAAGAGAGGCAGTGAGAAAGTGAAGAGGAGGAGGGCCAGATGGGCTTTACTCAGATAAATTTATACTGCATGTAATCACATCAAACTGAGCTTAAAAAGAACGGTTGGGTTAATGGAGGAGTGAAAGAGAGGGGGATGATGGTGATGGTGATGGTGATGATGTGATGATGATGGGTATGATTATTATGGTCATGGGGAAGGAAGATGCAAAAGGTAATATAATGTGCATTTGGCGGTGGTTATAGGGAAATGAATATGAATATGAATTGGGAATATAGATTTGTGAAGAAATAAAAAAAGGTAAATTGTAGTTGACCGTTATGTATAATAACGAAATTACACTTAACCCCCCCTATGATTTATAAAAATATACATTTAATCCATATGCGCGATGAGATAATTTTACTATTTTTCTTTACCAGTAAATTCACATTTTTAATAGTGTCAGCTGCGAACTTTGCAGCTAATAATAGTTTAGAAGTGGATGGGACTGATGAGGCAGCCATTGTAGCCGGAGTAGGAATATCTATTGGAGTAAATTAGTGTGTTTTTGTTCTTCTGTACATAGTGAGATGCCCCTAAGAGCCATTGGCTCGGGGAGTTTTTTTTGTGGCAACAAGCTCAAAGAGTTATTGCAGTGTGCAAGATGGATTGGTTTTTCTATTTTTTTATGTTCTGATTATATTATTTGGATTATACATATATTTAGACCAAATTTAGCCCATTTATCTTATTTTAGCATATAGTCCGTAGGTTTTTCTTCTTGAACTAATCTTATTTTATTTTGAAAAACAAAATCATACTGCTAAAATGAAACAGAGGGGAGTTTTTTTCACTACTTCCTCCGTACATATATTGTTGGACGGAGGGAGTACTAGTTTAGTTACTTTATTAAATACTCCTAATTTAATTACTTCATTATGAAACAACTTAAAGACAATCACAAGCCATTACCAAAAGAGTTAGCATTTCTAATCAAGAAGCAAGCTCAGAAGATAGTCAACACCTTTCGAGGCTGGGGCAAACTCCCATTTCTCGAGTTCCCTGATCCTAAATGTAGCTTCAAATTTTAGTTCCTAAGGTTTAAGTTTTGCATGCATTTGTTTTCTCTTCCTTTCATTAACACTAGTTTAATTGTTTATTTTCTACTTGGGCCACTTTATCGTAATTAATTTATTCCTACTATGTTACCGATTTTTTAACATATATTATTAGTTGATACAATTTATATTTAGCCAATGCTAAATAAAAGTTAATCTTCTTAAATTATGATGGAACAAACAAAAGTATACGGACGTTAGGTGCCTCTCATGCGCCTCTCACAGGCCCAAAGTCATGAAAGAAGCAACACAAAATTAGGAGGCAGATATGAACACACTGTAACAGCTGTAGTGTGGCCCCCCACATGGGGATAGAAGAGGAGGAGCCCGAACGTGGCCTGGAGCGTTTATCGCGGGTCCCACTTACCCTAACCTCCAGGCAACCCCACCCTCCCGTGCCCTAACTCCGTGGCGGGACCCGTCTCAACAGCACATTCTAGCCGTTCAATATCTCACGAGAGGAAAATTTTATTTGAAACCCTCATTTTTCATTATGTCTAATTAACTCTACATCCTTAATTCATCCATGATTTCTCGTAAAATCATATGTATGCCTAGCATGCTATGTGAGATTCACGCCTGCATGCCGAGAAATTTTTCGGTGTAGATACGACACAAAGGTGGCATGCTAGCGACCACCAATCAACATGAGACATGCAATCCCCTTTGTGGGGCCTTGTTAAACTCACTAAAACCGTCTGGGCGAGGCTAACCCTTAGCGTTGTTGTTAGATGGGGCCCACACGCGTGTTGTGTGTTTCTATCTTATTGGTGACTTACACCATGCTAGCATGCCAGCTTGGTGTCATATCTACACCAAAAAATTTCTTCTAAACTATCTTAAAAGTCATTTGTTCTTAGGGTTAGAGAGCACGCTCTATGTGAAAATATGAATTCATGTAGAGTCGCTAGTGAAAGTTTCACAAGCTGTGGATCACCTAAAATCAACGACACACACAAAAGGTCTGTGTGCTCAATCCCTACACTCGGTTTTGACGGGTGTGTGAGCTCAATTTCTATACATGATTTTGACTTAACACGCAAAAAATTTGTGCGCCGTTGATTTGGGTTGATCTACCGGCGGTTAAACATCACCGGCTACTCTACTGATGAAGCTTCAACAGCTGATTCGAGTTCCTCCTAGTGAAACAATTTGTCATGCAGGTGTAAATCCAAGTAGCACACTCATGCTTCCTCATCACCAGTGGCTTGAGTGGAACCTAAATGGTGCACATCAATTGCATTTCTTCAGTTCCAATTTGACCTTATTGTGAAATAAAAGTACCATTTTGCCTTATTGTGATATTTTGGGTCAGATGCTGAATCTTCTCGGGAAGGGATACTAAAACGGGCTTTTGGGGGGGTCGAATGGTTCACCGCTCCATGTTTTAGCCGGCCCACAACATTTCATATAGTGGATGTCCACCGTCTGTGTATATCAGACGGTGGAGAATCACCCTGTATGTATGGAGCTAGAAAAAACAAAGTCCTTCCACCAAGTATTGGAAGACCATTGGCCCGAGTGGGGCATGGAACGAGGTGGCCCTAGAGGTTCCTTCCCCCCACCAATGAAGAGTGAAAAGCCATGAAAATTAACCATGGGAGTACATAACCTTTATTTCTTAGATTCCTAGTTATGACATTCTAATTCATGTAGGATTAGTAGAATTGGTTCTCTATATAAATATTTAAGGCTAAGGCCAAAGACAATGCACAATTTCAGAAGCTAGTTTTCAATACATTATTTTTATCCCTTTTCCTCCATTCCCTTCTCATTTTTCTGCCGTAGACCTATGTCTACGTCAAATGAAGCAAGGAAAACCAAAAGCAACTAATATTTAACTTTCTATGGCTATAGTAAATTAGTACTCCATGAAAAAAAAGTACTACTCATTTTAGGCAAGTACAACCATGAAAAATGGAGCTTTTAGTCAAGCCGAACTTACGAGTGAAAACTACCTCGACTACTTGTATTTCAAACGCACATGAAAAAGATAGGAACTTAAAAATGTCTGGATGTGTGTCCAACTTAGGTGGATTGAAAGAGGACCACCAGAGTAGGAGCCTATCAAAATTAGGTTTGGGCCCCTTTGACGTGCAATCTTCTTTCCACCCCCTTCATCTCTCAGCCTCTCTTTATCCCAAATATTCAATGCTTGAATTTAAAGGTCAATTCATCCAAAAAAAAAGAGGCCAAATAAAGTGTATTGCCAAACATCAATATTGATCTACATTAATTTTGTGGGCCTCCATCAAAATATTACTCCACTTCAATTGGTCTATCACCAATGGGACCACTTGGAGCCCCATAAATCAACTTGCAAAGAACTTGGAGCAGATAGTTATGATTGTGCGCCTAATCCCTCAGGCTAGGCGCAAGGATTCCACTTTTAATAAAAGTGATCCGTTTCTTTATGTTTGTTCCTAAAGTAGAAAGAGTTCTATCTGTTCCAAAATTTATTCCTTCAATATGGTCGAAGATTTGATTTCTTGGAACTTAGATTTATTTGTTTTTAAGTAGGTACTTAATTGAACTAGAAACTTCTTTACCTGTCCAACGCCGGCCGGCGCTATCCATTATCGGTGCCGACTAGGCCGTGCAGGCTAGTTTTCACATTTTGATTTGAATAGTTTGTGGGAATGCAAGATTTTCATTTAGGAAATGTTAGCTTCACTTACTTGCTTCCCAACCATCCCATGCAAGGGCATTATTGTCCAAAGCAAGTAACTATAGGAAATGTCTGTCATTATCATCTTTAATTATGGGCGTCGTGGGCCGTGGACGTGAAGGCTTGGACACCGGCCCAACAACTTGTCACGGCTCTAATTGCATGAATTAAGTTGAAAAGTCTAAATTAGCCTCATGTAAATAGTTGAAAATGATCAGCAAATCTATGTTTACTATTCCCTCCGTTCCAAAATATTATGTACATTTAGAAATATTTATTTTTCAAAATATTGTATATATTTTGTTAAATTACGTGACTTCCTCTTTTCAAAATTAGAGGAGACTTGGAAGGATTGACTTGAATTTAGTTTGTGAACGAGCATATGAGTTGGACGGAATATAAGGGAGAAGAAATTATGTGATTTCCTTACGAGCTTCAAAGTCCAATAAAAATAATAATTTTCTCAAATGTACATAGTATTTTGGAATGGAGGGAGTATTCTATTAGTTGAATTGTACGTTACTGTCATTAGGATTACGACCACGAACCACCAACTTGTCCAATTCACAACGCTCAATTCCTATCTTCATCTCTCAAGGTAGGTCCAAGCACCACGAAATTTGGCTTAGATGTTTCCTCCTTATATGTTAATTGCTGTTAAACAAGAAGGAAGATTAGGTTGATTTGGACTTCACTCGGTTTTTTTTACCAAGACATACCAAAAAAGTCCACCTAACCTGTGAAGCTGCTTGAGCCACATGGTGTGCGTGATAGGGATGCGAACCATTCGATGGATATCTAATGATTCTTCGCTTTCTTCCACTCTCCCTCCCAACTGCGGTTAAATCGTCGGAACCTGTCTGACTTAATCCCTGCCTCCGCCCACACCAGCAAAGATATTGTGTACAAAGATTCTATTTTTTTGGGGATCGAGATGTTACTTGCTTTGTCATAGAATGCCTCCGACCAATTTTAAAGCATCAATTACATCATATTCAGCAATCTCAAACTCCCTCCGGTCACTTTTAATCGATACAGTTTTTTCCAAATACACTAAAAATTTAGTTCATTTGAAAAAAACTAATAAAAGAGACCAGAGGGAGAATTAATTAACCAACAGGGATTTTGTATGATGGCTTGGACACACTTCCTGAAGAAGCCGGAGTTCAAACCCCCCACTCCGTTGGCCACCCTCCCTAGATTATATCCTGATTTATTTGGTGCATATGATGGGGTGGGCCTTGTACGTGCCTGGTGGGATACAGTGCTCTAACGGGCAGGTTGCCCTGTCCTTTCTACTCTCGTCCTAGGACTCAAGCACCTCTCATTTTTTAAAAAGGACATATCAATTGTATCGTTTGATAATATCCGATAGAACGAAATGGGATATCACATTTCAGATGTGGACCTAACACAGGAATATAATCACACTGGACCATGAGTAGGAGAGAATGATTTGTGCCATATAAGTGGGCCGAATGAGGTGAACTTCATAAGGCATGGAACATTGAAATGTATATGCCTTGTGACATCAAATTTTAGTCGTCAATATAATACAAGAAAACTTATAAGACAACTTGGGGGAAAGGCTAAGGAGATATTGTTCATTGGGAGCTCGGAGTTAGAGGCTACTCGTGATCTCTTTCAGATGTTATTATGCTTCATAGAGAAGCTGGAGTGCACCATAAAAAAGAACCTGGTTCGCACTTTTTGCTAGTAGCAAAAAGTGCTGAAAAATTATGTCTTGTTGGGGAAAAAAGGCTCAAGAATCGCAGATACCATCTTTTTTGTTAGTACAAAGATACCATCTATTTGATTTTATATAATACTCCCTCCATCCTGTTTTAGACATATTGGACTTTTGATTCATTCATCACACGAAGCTCCATCTTACATACTAGTTTGAGATTTTTTTTTTCTTTTTTCTTTTTCATTTTTTGTGAGAACGAGGGTGTCTGGGTCCTTAGGAGTTAGGACACGACTACAATTGATGCAATCATCATACAACTTGCTTTACATATCAAGGGAATGATGTCAAAATTGGTATTTCTGTGCCTGTCATAGTACATAATAAGATGCAAATGACGAAAGCAACTAACTTCTTTTTCTCTCTCTCTCTCTCAGCCGTTGGATCTTGATCTGACGATTACAAGGGTAATTGATGGTTCACACTCACCTATTCATTGATTTGATACTTACCGTTAGATCGGAATCCAACGACTTAAAAGACTGTTATTATGCCCCTTATATGATAACGATCTCATGTAAACCGGTCTCTCTCTTTTTTTCTATATATATATATATATATATATATATATATATATATAAAATTTAAATGAGATCGCTCTCATTTAACTTATATGAAACTAGTTTAAGTTGTAGCAGTTGGATCTTAATTTGATGGCTATAAGGGTGAGTGATGGTTCACACTCACCTACCCGGTGATTTGATATTCATTGTCGGATTGGATCCAACGACTCAAAAGACTGTTATCATGCTCTTTTATAAGAACAATCTCATATAAATGTTTTATATATATATATATATATATATATATATATAGTAAATTGGGCAAAGGTGCTACTTTTTTTTGCTATATGATTATTAAATGACTCCTTAACTATAAACATACACAAATTAGTCATACATCCTTATTTTCCATAAAATAACCTTTCATTCAGTGAGCATAATATGATATAACAACTTGGTTTGCAATACGATTTTATGTTTACTACTCTATCGAAAGAAGCTACTGTGCAATGCAAAAAATGAATTAAGTTTATTGGACTTTAAGGCCCGTACAAAAAGAAAAAACAGAGTTTCCCCGCACTCTCCCCGTGTTTTTGGTCTTGTGGGAGTGAAGTCAATCATGTAATGTAGGATCCATCTTTCTTCCTACGATCTTCATTGGACAGTCCCTCCATCCAACCTGTCTTCATTTGGAAAAACATAGATCCTTCATTAGATGAGTGACTTTGCTCCCCAAGACAAACGGAAGACGGGGAAAACTTTGTTTTTTGTTCGGCCTTAAAGTGCAATAAATTTGACTCATTTTTATTTTTATACGCAGACAGACTTCATTGGACCGAGGGAGTACAAAGTACTCTAAACATTGCCTAGAGAAGAAAAGAAGGATCACCAGAGTCACCACATAGGAGAGAGTTACGAACGAGAGCATTAGAAATGGAGAACCAACCGCTTGGTCTCTCTTAATACGAGGGGATTGATGAGAAAATAGGCCCAATGGGCTAAGTTTCATAGTCTAATGGGCTTGATGAGAAAAATAGGATTTTGCAGTGGGGTAAGAAACAAAAAATCAGAAGGGTTCCTTCCCCTCGCCAAACCCTTCTCCTTCCCGCCAATCGCCGCCCGTCGGTCCTCCCACAGGTCTTCCTCCCTCTCTTTATCTCTCTCTACTCTACAAAAATAAAGCTTTATTTCATGTGTTAAGATCGTAGTTTGAAGTTTTTGAGAAAAGAAAGATTGTAGTTAGAACTTCTGTCAAAAAAAAAAAAAGATCTTGTTTTTTTGGTCATCAGCTCCTCTTCTGCAAGTTGTGTTTAAGAATGGTTTTAGGGTATGATTTGATGGTATATAAATTGAGGTGAGGCTGCTCATGGTGCTTCAGCTATTTTACACTTGGTTTCTGCCTATTTTAGATGGAAAATGCTGCCTAAAAGGACAATGTCACATCACCAACTTTCCCTTAGAAATTCCATCCCGTGGGTGAAATTGTGGGTGCCCTAATTTAGGGCAGCATTACTCGTTTTAGATAAAGGAAGTAGGATTAGCTTACATTTGTAGGCATGTGGTGGCTGCTATGTAGTGTGTACTGATCCATGGAAGTAAGAAACTCTTATTGCGGGTCCCTTTGTTGAGTACTGGAAAGCTGATATTTGGCATTTGTTAAATAACCAAGTTAAGCTCGAGCTGTTAAGAAAGGGTTATTCTAATACAACCTCCTTCCAGAATTAGTAGTAACATTTAGTTTTCCATTTTAGTTCATTTTGATAAAATAACTGTTACCACTAATTCTGGAGGGAGTTTTTCGCGCAACTCAACACTCTCCCTGCACGTGCAAGCATCTATTAAAGCTTAGCACGTGGACATAATTAGAGGAGAGAGGAGGGATCTTGGTTTCGAATCTTGTGTGGGATTGTGATTAATACTTCCTCTGCGCCATTTCATAGCCCCATTTGGAAATAAGTATTTTTTATTGCTAAAGATTTGGAAGAAAAAGTTTGTTCCATATTAGTAGCTCCATTTGGCTTAATTCAATTGAGTGCAAACATTTCCTTTGACTTAATATACTCCGTCCAACAATTCAATAAACATAATTTTTTTTCCAAATGAAGCTGTTAATTGGGATGCGGGGAGTATAATAATGATGCGTGTACCCGCTATAAGTTTACTGTATTTGCATGTACTTCCGAACTTGGTAAGCCTTCTGTGGTGGTAATCGTGATAATGATAGTGTATCATAGTCTGTCCATCTTTCTTCCCTTTCTCTTTGCTTATGTATTTGATGTGAGAAGATTTAGACATTCACTTGCAGGTTTATACCGCTACAAGAGGAGTGATCTAGGGCTCTAATGTGATGAAAATGATTTCCCCTTCCACTTTGTTTTGTACAGTGGTTGTGTTGTTTTTTGGAGGTTAACTTATGAAGGGACAAGTTTTAATAACGCAAGTATCTGTTGTTGATTTTCCGTTGGTCGTATATCAAATACATGACTTGTCTTAATACCAATAGTATGTGTCAGTGTCTATTGCTGACAGATACTTCCAGTCCAGAATTATATAGTGATTATTAGTGTCAAGAAAAATGGTGATATTGTGAAACATTTGATCGTTTACATTCTTTAAAGCGCTTACCCCACTTGTTCAAGTTCACTAGCAACTTCTGTTTGATTTTGTTATGGCAGGGACAATGATCAGACTTTTCAAAGTGAAGGAGAAGCAAAGAGAGGCTGCTGAAAATGCTAATGGGAGGCCACCGGTGAAAAAGCAAACTCCAGGGGAGTTACGTCTCCATAAAGGTTTAATCTTAATTGTCCCCTTGGATATCAACTATGTTTTTTTGCGTCCTGCATATCTGGTTACCTATGGTATGCAAATTCATGATAATGGTGGTTTCTATGTCTTATTCTTTTAGATATAAGTGAACTTAATCTTCCTAAATTTACTACTATCACATTCCCCAATGGCAAGGATGATTTAATGTACTTTGAGGTTTCCATCAGGCCAAATGAAGGATATTATTAGTAAGTGGTTTTAATTGGTACGATAATTAGAGTATCACATTCCCAATTCTTTTCATGTGGACTATTAGTCGCAGACTATAACTTGGGGCAAATTTTCTCGTGTATTCCATAGTGGTGGTACATTTGTCTTCAGTTTCCAGTTCTCTGCTATCTATCCTCATGAGGCACCCAAGGTCAAGTGCAAGACCAAGGTACTGCATTGTTTTAAAGAAGCCTGAGTCTTTATAGATTGTTACTATAACAGTGTATGAGTAATTTTTGCTTGTCATTGTATTTAATGAAGGTATACCACCCAAACATTGATTTGGAAGGAAACGTCTGCCTCAACATTCTTCGTGAGGATTGGAAACCTGTCCTTAATGTTAACACCATTGTTTATGGCTTACACCATCTTTTTACGGTATGCATTTTTTTAGTGGAAAAGGATAAACATCCTGTGCAAGTACTCGCATAGGGGATCATTTGTGAACTTTCTAATTGTGGAACCCATGTAGGTGGAAGTTGGGACCATTTGGGATTGCAAAACGGGCTAGTAGCCCACCAAAATTTGGTCCCATTTGGACATATGGGGATCCCTTCATCTCGATGTCTAACGTTGGTTAAATTTCAACCAATCTCTAAAATCGAACTGGCTGAAACTTTACATGCCAAGATGAATGTTGGGCACATGTCTGAATGGGATCTAATTTCTTGGGTATTTGTCTTGGTAGGCCCTATTTGAATTGCAAGGTCTGGAATTAGCAAGGTCACAAGTGATGCACTATGTGGGCAATCGGCAGGGAACCATTGTACTTGGAAAATTTAAGATATAGATATTCTCAGTGTAAATAACAATATGCTCATCGAACATTTTTGATACAGCAACCAAATCACGAGGATCCCTTGAATGCAGATGCTGCTGCAGTGCTGAGGGACAATCCAAAGACGTTCGAGTCAAACGTGACGAGGGCAATGGCAGGGGGGTATGTGGGTCAGACCCGCTTCACGAAATGCATATAGATCCGCTTCATGAAATGCTGGCAAAAATCAGTCTGGCGATAACGTTTCTGGTGTGTCACACAAGCTGTAAATCTTGCTGCTCCAGAACTATTTTACAAGTTACATGAAAAAGTGTTTTGGAATTTCATCGTCTGCCATTCTGTCCAAATGCGTTCCTTCTGCTTGGCGGGTTTTCTAGTAAATTAGTTGCAGAGGCGGCTGGTGCCTGTCTTTGAGCTTGTTGCTTTCTGTTAATATGATGATAAAAACAGAAATGTCGTTTATAGAGCCAAAAAATGATGTAGCTGTTTCTTCTTACTGGTTCTTAAGGATGTGACTCCCAAATGTAAGACCATCAACCTTACAAAGCTAATGGAACTGCTAGAAGTTTTCACTCTGGAGGACCATGTGAGCATGAATGTTGCTGTTTTACTACTACAGCGAATTTGAAACAAGAAAACTAAAATACTCGTGTAAACTTTATTAAGGTGTCTGCGTTCTTTTACATTTCCCCTTGGTATAGGGATGTGAACTGGAGTTCTTATGCTGATCTCATTTGCAGACATGCGTGAGTATTTGCCAAATTCAATTTTTAAAAAAACCTCGGGAACTAAATTCACCTTGAATTCGAGAATTTTTAAACAAGAAAGGGCACAGATCACTGATTTTTTTCTAAAGAATGAGGGTGTTGACCTGAGAAAAAATTCCTCATAACGGTGTTTCCTACTTACCCCATTCAAATTTCATAAGAATCTCCTATGTTTACCCAAACATCAAGGAAAACATTAATATGAGCCCCGATTCACGTGTGTAGCCGTGACCCAATGTCTCAATACCATGGAATTCCATATCGGCGATATATCGCCGATATATCGATATCGGGCCCCACCCGATAAAACGAGACGGATAAATCTCGTTTTTTGTTTTTTTTCAAATATCGCCGATATATCGTATCGGCGATATATCGGTTTCGCAATTTAATAATAAAATAATATTTTCGGAAAAAAAAATTCGAAATTTTTTTTTAAAAAAAAAGGAAAAAAAGTAACTTTCCCACTTGTTTCCCATCCTAATATGCATATTTTAAAATCTATGCTTTGTATAAATTAGTATAACTCATTTTAGAAGCTAGATTATGAAATTATATCGTAAAAACTAGTTTTTAACTACCGATATTTTTTTACAAATATCTCCGATATATCTCCGATATTTTGTCTCTTAAGCCGACCGATACGATACCGATATCCGATACGGAATTCCATGCTCAATACTACGGCGCATAGTGGTTCAAACCTCCCCATGAGATCGAATTTTTATGACCAAGATCGTCTTGGGCATGCAGATGCATGTGAGCTAGGCTATAAATAGTCAGACACACACACACACACATGCACACACACACATATATATATATATATATATAGAGAGAGAGAGAGATGAGTTTACATGAGATCGTTCTCATATAAGGAGCATGAGGCCAATCTTTATTGCCATTAGATTCTGATTGGAGTGTGGATATCAAATAAGTGGATAAGTGAGTGTGTCACATCAAGGAGTGGGTGAGATCATTATAGATATTTGTAGCCGTCAGATCAAGATCCAATAGTTATGATTCAAAGTGGCCTCATATAAGCAATATGAGAGCGATCTCATTTAAACTTTTCCCATATATATATATATATATAGATATGTGTCACATCAAGGAGTGGGTGAGATCATTATAGATATTTGTAGCCGTCAGATCAAGATCCAATAGTTATGATTCAAAGTGGCCTCATATAAGCAATATGAGAGCGATCTCATTTAAACTTTTCCTATATATATATATATATATATATATATATAAGCCTTAGTTGAAATATATGGGGTTGTGACTAGTGCACGGACTATTGGGGAGAAACTAAGGAATTTTCAATTACGGTGGGTCTCCATCAATGGTCAGCTTTAAGTTCTTATCTTTTCGCTTTAGTTATAGATGAGCTTACTAGTCATTTTCAAGATAATGTACCTTGGTGTATGCTTTCTGCAAATGATATAGTTTTAATTTATGAGAGTAAAGTAGGTTTGAATGAGAAGCTAGAATTGTGAAGGGATGCTCTAAAATCAAAATATTTTAAAATAAGTAAGACTAAGATAGAGTGAATAAAATTTAATTTTAAGGAAGGTAAAACTATAGATAGAACCTTAGTTGTAATAGATGGGTAAGAAATGCCAAGGTATGAACAATTCCGTTATTTAGGATCCATTATCCATAAAGAAGAGAATATTGATAGTGATGTGGTACATAGAATAAATACGGGATGGGTAAAGTGGAAGGCAGCCTTGGGAGTGTTGTGTGATAGGTGTGTTATAAAAAGGCTTAAAGGCAAGTTCTATAGGACAACTGTTAGACCTGCAATACTCTATGGAGCAGAGTGCTGGGTATTAAAGAGGAGTCAGTCTTAGATCTTTTTACTTGTAGCTAAACCCAAGTTTAACCTATTGATTTGCACTAAGGTTAAATCTCGAGCTAAAGTTTTTACCATGAACTTTGAGAGGTTACATGTATACAATGCAGACCTATAAATTGCTGCAAAAATTCATTAGACAGTGGCACGGTGCGGTAGCATATGCTAATTTGGCCTTTTGTGAAAATGTAAAAAGTTTGTGTACTTGTGCCCCACATAGTCCTTTACTCATAAACATATGATCTTTCCAAACTGGCAATCAAATTAAAGTTTTTAATAAGAATAATTAATGGTTTCCATGTACTTCCAGGCTTCAACTTGGCTCCAATGTGGTCCATTCGAACCCTCTAATAACTTCACTCCATTTTCCTCTTCTATAGCTTTTGGTGATTTCAATTATTAGTCGGAGGCCCCCAATATAGTCCAAAGTAAAATCCTCATTCAATACTCTTTTTCACCCTTACTTCTACTATATCCGTTTATTCCATTGGAATTGTCTCCCTGTAGACTAAGAGTTGTATGTAAATGATTAAGGTTCAGCAGTTAGGATTGACTCAGATTATTCAACTATGGATTTCAGTGCTGTATCTTCACAAGCTCACTGTTAGATTGCTCCCAAGGTCTTTCCATTTACATAATACTCAATTACACAAAAACTGCATCCGTAGACCACTCAATTTATTACTTAACAGATGCCTCTGAAAGCAAATTTAAAGATACCAATTTACAAAACTAATGAGAAGTAGTTACAATGATTGTTCAAAACAAGGTTTTCAAAATCGGACCGGCCTTTACCCAAAAAATCTGGCCGGTCCGGTTTGACCAGGTTTGACACACAATTTTTTTTTAAAAAAAACCTTCCCTACATAAAAAATAACAGTAAACTATGTTTAGTGTGAATTTCTTGTTTTGGTTAAGATGTTGAGGAGTTAAGGAGAGTTTGAATCCCCACTTAAAATATAATTTTAAAAAATAAAATAAAAAAGATGGTTTGGCAGTGAACCGGACCGGACCATCTCAAACCGGGCTGCCTGGACCAGTTTTTCAACCGGTTCTGGTTTTCTGTAGTCGGACCAACCGATCTGGTCTGATTTTGAAAACCATGGTTCAAAACTAAGGCTGCCAACTCGTCGGGCCTTGCAGGCCAGATGTGGACCCTAGCCCAACCCTAATTAGTTAAACTCCTGACTCTAGCCCTAAGACAACTTCCAAAAGCTGATCCTTACCCTAAAATTAGGCAGGCTAGGGTCATGCATTTATACTTTGAATAAATTATTTATTTTTCTTTAATAAAAATTATTATATTTCGACTTTAGCCTTTAAAGGATCCCACTAGAGAGCCTTTAGCCTTTGGTTTGGGCCCTTAATAAAAAAAAAGGTATGGGTTTGGAAGCTTTGGACCTCTTAAATACACAAGTTTATTCATGAATATTCTTCCTCTTAGCGACGTGAGTCTATTACTCTTACAAAAAGTAAAATTATTTTTCATTCTTGGTTCAGGCCAGTGGGATTTTTTGCACCTAAGCCCTAGTCCGACCCTTATTTATTTCAAGCCTAAAATTTTAGACCCTTATTTACTTAAAGCCTAAAATTTTGCACCTAAGATCCGACAGAATCCCATGTTAGGATTGGTGGATCAGGCATTCTCAAACTTTATGGATTATACACATTAAAATTTCTAAAACTTTGATTAATTATGGCAAAGCCAGGAATTTCTCTCCACAGTGATCTGCTCCCCCTTGATCAACACCGACAAGGTTTTTTACATAATTATTTCTTTGTATTGGTGATTGGTGGTCTTATCTTTCTTAATAGTCTTCTTGCCTTCCCTAAACACTCTTGAAGAACTGACAATGTTCTCTACTTAAGAAATGCTAACAAGAAGATGCAGCCCAGTTTCTGCAAGCCAACCACTCTCCTGTCCTCAGTTCTTCACCCACTACTTTTATGTGCTCATCCACCCGTGCATCACAATTTTCTTATGTTGTTGTTCTGAGAATCACAATTTTAAAATGCCTCAGCCATTGTTGCATCCCAACATGTTTGCACATATCTGAATATGTATCTTTGTCAAATGTCATCAAGTTCCTGTGGGTGGGACCTCATGCCACATACCAAATCCTTAGTGTATTTTTCATGCTTGTTTCAGTGTATTCTCTGCCATGGAGTCCTCTCACCTAACAACAAGCTGTCCTTCTGTAGGCTGTGTTCCACATTTTGTTTCTCATATTCTATTCTCTCATGTTTCATATGTGATTTTGATTAATCTTCTAGCTTGTCCTAATTTCTATGGTCTGATTATCATCTCCCAATGGCCGGCTGTTGGCCATCCTTTGTTGCTTCACAGCCATGAAACATTGGGGCCCCTAAGATCTGTAATCTCGCTTAGACAAGCAAGACTCTCTCATTTATAAGTTGGGATGTCAGTCTCTCCTTGAATTAATCAAACGGGAGAAGTGATCAATCCAACCACCATGAGCTTTAGACCTTACCATTTTTCAACTGTCTCTGATGTTCCCACCCTAACCTATTTCTCCCTTATCTCTTTTTCCTAATACGTTTGACCATTTTCTGATTATCCTCCCAAAACCCTAATGGAATCCAAACAGCCATTAGTGGAAACGTAGCTTAATTTGGCTAGTTGAGACAAATCAAACCTAAAACCCCACCTAATCGACCCATTGTCTCAAAGCCATAGAAATCATATAGCTAGTCAGAAAGTCACCAAAATGAAAAATTATGCTCTCTCAGTTCCATATCAAAATGAATATTAGAAAAACAAATAGGACTATTAATTAATATGGAACGGATGAACTATCATATAATCGTAACCTTGTGTACACATGTGTCAGAATGTGGCGCGCGATTTCAATCATGCAGTGCTCATGGATACAGCGGGCTGGCGGGTTTCGCTTCCCCTTCCACTTGCCCCTACGCGTGAGCCATTCAATTGAAATCCAACGACTTGCAATGTGCTAGGCGCACATATTCGAATATGCAATCTGACACATTAGCTACTCCCTATCATGTATTAAATGAAAGGAAGGAAATATGAATCACACATCCATTAAATTTGGAAATTTAAAATTGAACTCAAAATTCTTAATAAATATACAAAATTATCAAACAACAGTGTAGGCACCCCCCACGAGGAGGTGTCTACAATAATGCTCTTGATCAAAATTCACACAAAAAATCATAATAAGTCCATAAAGAGGCCATGAAAGTAAGTGCCAAGAATTCCTCTCATTCCAGGTCTTCATCTTACCTGCAGCCTGTAACTGATCAAAATACAGCAAAATCCACAGTCAACTTTGAGCTGTGAGGAATACAATAAAGTTCATATATTTCAACAGGCTGCCTAAAGTGCAAGCTTCCTCTCCTCTTCCTCTCATCCTCCTCCCCATTTCCTTGCTCTCTCCCATGGCCCCCTCTACAGGATCTCCTCTACTTTCAAAATATTTCCTCTCCAGATCTGCCTGCCCCCTTGTCTGTGCATGGCCTCCACAGATCCCCACACTCTCCTCCTTTCTCTTCATATTTTTATCACTCTCCAGAGTCTCCACCTCCTCTCTAGCTTCTCAAACCTCCCCCATCTCTTCCACACCTATAAGTCATTCTTCCTCTTCCATTAACACAACTGAGAAGTTTCTCATAGCTCTTGGAGCTGTCTTGGCTTTCATCTCCATCGTACTTGTTGTCATGGCCTACTTGTTCCGATGCTACGGATTTAAGTCAAGAGGAATAGCAAGAAGTAGCAATGGCATTGCTGGAGATCAAGTTCTGCCGACTACTCATGAATTATTCGATTTAGAAGCTCAAGTGGATGCCGAAAAGAGCTCGGTGAGGAGATACGGGCAGGGCGATATTGAGAAGGCGACCAAGAATTTCAGTCAGGTCATTGGGGAAGGCGGCTTTAGTACAGTTTATCTCGGCAGGTTCTCGGACTCGACCGTGGGAGCCGTCAAGATTTATCGGAACAGCGAGCGCCTCAACCGGGCCTTCAAGCAAGAACTTGAAGTTCTAATGCATGTTCAACATCCAAACATTGTTAAACTTCTTGGTTATTGCGATGGAGGAGGTAATTCTCTCATGATCACTACTAATTACCTCATTTAAATTCATTTAACTTTTTAAGTTTCTTAGTGACATATATAGTTCCCTTTGAAAAATTGCATCCATTTGTATTGATTTCTTTATTGTCTCATATTAATCAAATTATTTAAAAGAATTAGTAGAATTGCAATGCAGCTCCCTTGGACTATCCATTAATGGAATATATTGCCTTTGTTCATGCAGAGGAAGGAGTTCTTGTATTTGAGCACATAAGCAATGGAAGTCTGCACGAAAAGCTCCACGGCCAGAGCCCAATGGCTCAAAACCTCTCGTGGGCTCACCGGATGTCAATCGCGTACCAGGTCGCCGGTGTCATCGAACACCTCCATGAGAATTGTGACCTCCAAATTGTTCACTGTGACATAAAGTCCGCTAACATTCTCCTAGACGATCAACTCAACTGCAAGGTATGCGACTTTGGCTTCGCAAAGATGGGCTTCTCAGCCACAATCCTCCCGTCATCTGCCAATCCGTCGGTGATGGGATCGCCGGGCTATGTGGACCCTCACTACATGAGGACTGGTATTGTGTCCAAGAAGAATGATGTGTACAGCTTTGGTGTTTTGGTGCTTGAGCTAATCACAGGGATGGAAGCCTTCTCTGAGGAGAAAGGGAGAATGCTAAATAGAGTTGTCGGGCATGTGCTGAAGGAGCCGGAGAGAGTGGTGGAGGTGGTGGATGGCAGATTGGGGGGAGTGTTTGATAGGGAGGAAGCGATGGCCATGGCCGCCATATCGGCGGCTTGTCTGAGAGAGCAGCCTAGCTTGAGGCTGTCCATGACCGACGTGCTCAACACCATGAGGGAGAATATCTCTTCCATCATCGGAGAAACCAAAAGAAGTTAGCAAGTGATTGATGTACAAATTTTTAGTTTTCAAACATTGGTAAAAATTAGCAAAGGATTTGAGGACAGATTGTTTATAGAGTCCCGTTAGTATGAGCCAAGCCTCACAAGCGTTGGTGTGCACTTGGTGCGGCGTATCTTAATCTGATGGCGCGTGTTAATACAACGGGCAGGCAGGTTTGAATCACCCGTCCACCTGTGGTTTAACGCGCGTCTGTCGGATCTTGATCGGACAAATTATAGCGCGACGGGGCACGCTGGGGCATGTGAGACAAGGCGCATGTTAAAACCTTTTCCTTGTTTATATTTATCTTTTAATTTTCTTGTTAAGAGAGTTAAAGTGAGAAAGAGTCGGCCGTCATCGGATGGGGCCATGGGCCCACTTGTTGGCTCACCTTTGGAGTTTGGACTTATTGGGGATTAATGGAGGGTAGGTGCTTTGCTTGGAGTGCAAGGCCATTGTGGATTGCCTTGTGCGGACGACATTGACAAAGTAGAAAGAGGCTTGACTTTGGGCCATCGTAATTATTGTGAGGGTTTTGTTCATAAAAGCTTTATCTTTTTGGTATGTTAGGGCCATGCCTTCTCTTTTCTGTGATTACTGAAAGAATTTCACTTTCTCTTTTGTGGAGTTTTCTTCAGCTTTTTTTCTTTCATCATTAATTATAGTCAATCCCCCCATAACAAGCTACAAATGATAAAGTGGAATCTTGTTTTGCTGCACATCAGTCTATTTAAATGCATATTATGCTACTTAAATCCCATCTAAGGTAAGTTGTGGATGTTGGGGTTTTAACCTCTTTGAATGATCGAAGAAAAACTTGAGAAAATGGCAAACACGAAACACACAAAGAATTTGGTGTAGTTCAGCTAAAACAGCCTTGCCACCAAGAAAAGATTTCCTTCCATTATGTCGTGAAAACAAGAGTACAAGTAGTTCTCTTTTAATTGGTACAAGCTCTCGCTACCTAAACCTCCTTATTCAAAGCATAATCCTAATAGTGGAGGTTATAACAACGGATGGAATTTTATTTCTGATTGGGAAATGTACTTTCTTCACGCCATTTCTATTAGCTTTTAATGATCTCCTGTACCAATTGGATCTTCTAACCACTGATCTCCTGTACCAGTTGGATCATCCAACCCACTGGCCACAACATTGAAGCACCTTTCTTTTTCCAATTTATACACCGTGCATGTACCAAGATGGGGGTCCACATGTGAGGAGCTGGGCTCCACATGAAACCATCTATAGCTTTGGGCCTGCATCTGGGTGGGATTACAGACTGGGTAGCTTTAAACCTTTCTGTCCACTTCACAGCATATTTCAAAGTCCCCTTCACAGCCAGTAGAGAAGAAGTTTGTCAAATAATGAAGGAAGAAGATTGGGCTCATGAAGAGTGGGTGTGTATCCTTTTCTCCTCCTCTGGAGTTAAACTATTCCAGATATGTGGCAAATGGGGAGCTGTCATTCATAGCAGAGTGGGGCAACCAAATTGGTGGGTCACCAACTTAGCTCTAGTACTAGTAGTGCCTGCTAGGAGTGAGCACCGGCCATGACAAGGACTAATCCTATTTCAACTGTTAGAAAGTAGTAATTGATAAGAGCCTTATCAACATATTCAATGTCTGGTACTTGGGAAGATGAAAATATGGCTAGATCCATGAGTTGCTAGATTGGAACTGTCTGGCCCCTGGCTTGGCTGGATTGATTTAAAAATTGGTCCAGCCTGGCCGGTCGAACTGGGTTCAACCGGAGCGGATTGATTTTCCGGGCCGGGCCTTCTAGTTATGGTCTTCTGGTCGAAGGGGTTTGCCTGCAGCTGAACCGGAAAAACCATGACCTAGCCTAGCCACCGATCCGGGTCGGAGGCCGGGTCATTTTCAAAAACAATGGTTGGCTGTTGATTAAAAGTTAAAACTGATAGCCATGTGTAAGCATGTCTTTGAGGTTAATTGAGAAGAGCATTTATTGGAATTTTCATGGAAAATGTTGGGCAGACTTGGGGATTGTGGGTCTTTTTTTGAGAGCCTCTTCAATGGAGTGTGGGAGCTTTTTATGGGGTTTGAACATGCACCACATGGGTTTGTGGGAACAACCCTCAACAGAACTTCCACCACCAATGTGTGGTAAAGTGGCCGATTGGGGCGTAAAAAATCAGCATTATCCAGCTGAAAAAAATTCAACTAGTTAGGACTTTTAGGATAATCCACTAATGAGGTAGATTTTTAGGAGTAGATGAAACTGATTTTTCACGCCCCAAACGGCCCCTAAGTATTGTATAGAAGACTAGTAATAGGGTTGCCTCTCATTCTTAGATTGTAGAAACAGGTGGTCCTTGTTTTGGGGGATGCTGGCTGGACTGAGGGGACGAGACTTGAAGATGTATGATGCCTCCATTAGAGATGAGATAGTGATTTTTCATGAGATAGCTGATAAACTAAACTGATGTGATGGTTGATGATAGAATATTTGAAGCTGATGATCATCCATTACATAGAAAATGATTTTTCATGGAAAATGATTTTTCATGGGTTAGCTGACAATTTAATTACGTGAATAAAATTGATGTGATGGCTGATGATAGAATGACAGTCAGACTCTTTTTTGTTGGTATAAAAGAATTAGCCATTAGATGAGAAAATTATTTTTCATGGGTTAGCTGACAATTTAATTACGTGACTAAAATTGATGTGATGGCCGATGATAGACATTATTGTGGGGAGGAATCACAGTCAGACTCATTTTTGTTGGTACAAAAGAATTAATCAGATTAAAAAATAAAAAATAAATAAATAAAATGAGAAATTATATAATAAATCATCAAAAATAAATTTTCAAAAATGATACACTGTAGCAAATATTTCATGAATAGGTGCTCTGACAAACTATGCAGGCGCCCGTGTGACGCGGCCGCTTGCGTTTTTTTTTTAAACTAACCTCAAAGGCATCGGTTGGACCGACGTCATTTACTGCCTTAATCGTTTTAGTCTCATTTTAAACGGACAGTCACTTTAACGATACATATCTCTCTCATTTTTAATCTATTTTTGTCCATTATTTTTTTTATTCTTCCTTATTTTTAGTATTTTTTCTAGTCATCATAATATCACAAAGATGTTGAGACATCACATACGATTTAGTGTAGTTTTTTTGGTATTTTTTTCGATAAATTGTATGTGATGGTTCAATATCTTTGTGATATTATGATGACTAGAAAAAATACTAAAAATAAGGAAAAATGAAAAGAAAAATGAGTGAAAATGGATAAAAATGAGAGAGATATGCACCGTTGAAGTTATCACTCCTTTAAAATGGGACAAATTTGTTTTGAGCTATTTTAGTAGGACAAATTTCAACGATGTATATCTCTTACATTTTTAATCTATTTTTGACCTTTTTTTTTCATTCTTTCTTATTTTTAGTGTTTTTTCTAGTCATCATGATATCACAAAGATGTTGAACCATCACATTCGATTTATAAAAAAATACAAAAAAAACCACGATAAATCGTATGTGATGTCTCAACATCTTTGTGATATCATGATGACTAGAAAAAACCCTAAAAATAAGGAAGAATGAAAAAAATGGACAAAAAATATGCATCGTTGAAGTGATTGCCCGTTTAAAATGGGACAAAAACGATTAAGACAGTAAAAAAATGTCAGTTTCTTTCTCTTTTAACGGTTAGTTTAAAAAAAAAACCACACAAGCATCTGTTCTATGCAGGCACCTACGTGGCTTGTCAGAGCACCTATTCTGGAAATATTTGCTCCCGTGCGTTATTTTCGGAAAAAAAATTTGATGATTTATTATATAATTTCCCCAAGAAAAAAAGATAATTAATGGAGTATTAAGTAATGTTTAATTGCACTTTTAGTTGGTATTCATTAGCATTCATTACCCATCTCTAGAGAATTAGATTCAACTCTGACTTACATCATGAAATTCATTTTTGCAGAGGTCGTGATTTTAATGTATGTAGTGTATATTTGGTCAAAAGCTGCATGAGAATTGTAAAGCTAGAAGTTTAATCATACTTGATGCATCACAAATCAATCAGCTTATGGTCTGACCGCTCATTAAAACATTACAATCTTCTAATTTTCAATTAAGAGGGTAATTATGGCCAGGACATGTTTCTTCGTACAGCTGTGGTGAGGTTGGACATGTTTCTTCATACAGCTGTGGTGAGGTTGAAACCTACCCAGGATTCTGATTTACCCCACTTGGTAGGTGCTCTAAGAGGCCGGCTGCCTGCCCTTTCTAATCGGATCTTAAGGACTCAGGCATCTCTCATTCTAAAAAGCCCACTGAGAGTGTAACAAACAAAGGAGAAATTTGTCAAGAATGTGACACCCCTCATTATAAAAAAAATTAAGAGGGTAACCAACAAAGGAAAAATATGCGAAGCAAGCGGCACGTGCTGTGGCTGGATTTAAAGAATTGGCTTATCCCAAAATTAAGAGACATAATCTCTGATAAAGAAAATCAACATTCTGAAGAAGAATCACAAACTATTATCTACTTCATATTCCTCCTTAATTATCACCAAAAGAATATGCACGACAACATACGACAAACTAATTACAAGCAAAGCTGTTTTGATATCTGCAACAGAAAAGTCCTGCACAGGTACAAATACTTATAGCAACTTATTTCCTTTTTGCATAGATATAACAAAATTCCTGCATTTTGCTTTGCTAAACAACGTTCATTAAGGGAAATAAAATTCCTGCATACGATCTTCATCAGTAAGACTCCCATCCAGTCTTTGCTGGCCATGTTTCTATTAAGGTAGATGAAGAAGATGGCGTGAAAACTCCTGCGCTCGAGTCAAACAAGCCAGTTTTCTCCATTGCTCTACTCAGCAGCTCACCAACCACATAAGAAAGGCCAGAGCTCATTAACCCAATTGTGAGATAATACATTATCTTCTTAATGTAAGGTTTAGGGGACTGCTGAATATGAGCTTTTCCAGTAGCAAGGAGAAGAATGCAGAAAAAAGAAGCTCCAGCAACAGCCATGAGCTTGTAGTCTTTGTCGTCACTCTTGCGAAATGAGAAGCCATAAGTAATTGGTGGTATCATCCCAAAAATGATGTACGATATGATTGCAACAACTACGTGTAACCGAAAATTCACTCTTCGGCCCAGTGCTCTGTAGTACCGATCTTCATCTTCGGTTCTCTGATCAGTTGTTCGTTGATCGGTAATGAGTTCCCTAAGCTGCAATACCATGCAGAGGGGATATTATAATTATCTCATGAAATGAACGATAAGGTTTAGACAGATCCTAGACATTTGCCTGAAAGACTTCACATTCATATTACAAAAAGGTGGCAAGTAGTGTCCTCAGACAATGGTGTACTCACATTATGAGCTAGCACAATGAGTCCACCGACAAGATTCGCCAAAGCCATGACAACAATATTCACTGCAATGTGAGGGAAAGAAAATTGTGGAAGAAAAATAATCAAAATATGAATTTTGACTGTAGACTGTAGCAAGCTCCAAAAAAATCACTTATGATTCTATCTTGCATGTATGATACTTCGATTCCAGCTACAGCAATATAAGGAGAAATTCTACACTTACAAGTGGTAGCATTGGAACCAGCGGCAGCAGAAACTACTCCAAGACTTGTAAGCGATTCAATTAAGCCCCCATATACAATGCTTTTTAGTATATCCAATTGACGAGGGCTTCTTTCAACAATCTGTTGACCCACATTAAGTCCAGCCTCCTCATCAATCAACAACCCTGGACTAGCTGGCGTGGGAACGACTTGAACACTTTGAGATGGCAACTGTCTCACTGCATCAACTTGCTTAACATCATTTGCTGCAACACAGTATAAGACGTTAAATTTTTAACCAATGACAGAGCAAAAGCAGATTTATGAAAACAAATTTGGTACTATATGTAAAGTTGTTTGTTCAGATACTCAGCATTTTACAGAATACTACGTACTAGATATACACCTACCTGAAGAAACCACCGGGCAAAAAAATTCATTTTGACAAGACTATTAACTAAACAGGGGAGGATGACTGGACAAGCAATCTAACAATTGCACTTTACAGCACAGATATGATGGCTTGTATAGCCTGCCAATTATCAAGCATAGTTTTAGAAGTGTTTCTGAGGCATGTCTCAAAGTGGGGGGGCTGAGGAAAAAAAGCTCACGAGGCATGCTGTGAGATAACACTGCCCATTAGTTTTCCATTACTATGAGGTCTTTCAGCCTTATTCACTCCACAAAAGAATGCAAATTTTTTGCTTTCTTTCGATATTGCATCTTTATGGATTTTGGAAAATACTAAGATATCTACTATATAAGATAATAGACATGCTGAAGAATATGAAACATTTATTTTACCTTTTGCATCTGCTAAAGATAGTGAATAGTCTGGTTTTGATGGTATAAGAACTTTTTTCTCCTCTTGTAAAGAACTTTCCACGCCAGTCTTAGTCTCTTCAGAAAGGTGATAGGAAGGAACCAATGGCATTTCTTCACTTCCCTCCAATGGAACTTTGACTCTAGCTATGGAAATGTCAGAATGCGTAGTTGGGCCAACCTCTGCACAGATATAAAAAGATAAAAGGGATAAACATCAACATGACTAGAGTCATCACGTCATCTACAATTTATGAGTGCTAAAATCTGATACCTGTAATCACAGTTTCCAATTACCGGTAATCACGCCAATCTTAGTGTTCTCAGTGTACTTAGCAGAAAAGGCACCATTAGTGGCCCCATCTACTATATTATTGGCCATGTTAGACTGTAAATGCCGCCCTTTTACCAGACTGTCGCTAACATGTTCTATTGAATCATTTCTTGTATTAAACGCCAATAGATGCCTACTGTTAATTGCATATAGAATAGACCTGGTTGATTTTCCTAAGAGAGCAAGTTATACATACTACTACTTCAATTATTTATTTATGCAAATTGAAATGTTTGTGTTACCATATTATCCATGTGAAACGTCATAAAAAAAATATATGCCACCAATGATTGATGAATTTATAATCATGCTAATTAAGCTGTCCTTATTAGCATAATAGATGATATATCATTTTTTCAGGGTTTATTTGAAGGCAGTCTATGTTGTTGACTGTGAAGCTATGATTGCTTAATTAAAATGCTGGACCAGGATTACACAGCAAGTGAAAACTTTCATCTTCAATGGGATAGAATTGAATTACCAGTGTTGTCCCTCTCTTAGAATATCACAATTCATAACAGACAGTTATATTAATCAGCTTCCCCACCTCCTGTCTTGCTTTGTCCTACCAGACCTGTCTTTAAACCGGCTGCAGCAAGGACATGATTGTGACTTAAAGAAGGACGTATATGTGGCTGTTTCCCATTGCTCAGATGAGCTATTTTGGGTAGTGAAGTGGAGTACTGGGCTTTCTTCCATCTGGAAAGATATCAGCAAGTCACGATGCACCGATGATGCTAAGATGTCAAGCGACTCTTATCCATGTCAATGCAATAGATAATACAGATCAGACTCAAGACAGGTCCCAAAACTCTAAATTGTCGAAGATGGGAATTGTCATGGTTAAATTTTTCAGGAGAAGGCCCATTTTAACTATTCAAACATTGGCCTAGAACTGAAAATTCCAGCAGCCAAAAATTTTGGAAACCTGGAATAGGATGCAGCTATATGAACTCCACAGTGAATGGCCTGGACTAGCATTGAAATTGAGCAAAGCCTTATAAAAACTGAAGTAAAAGAAGTAACCTGATTCTTCTGCTGGACTTTTTCCGATACCCACGTCATCAGGTGTTGTTCTGTCTGAATTCATCTGCGGAACTGTGTCCTCTTGTGAAGTTTTCAAGCTCTGATCATCATCTCTCCATCCAAAGATACGGAAAAACTGGAAGCCATTAGAGCTAGACCTAACCTCACGACGGGGGCTCTCATTTTTCCTAACTGTCAAGTTCAACAAAAGTTGAAATAAACAAGTCTATCATTTAAATAATTAAGAAAGTTTATGTAGCAAATAAAAGCCCATACCATGTTATGATTATACAAGCAATTTTGAAACTTTCCTGGAATGGAAGATCCTTTACAAGCAACTAGCTTTATGTAACTCTGTCTAGTTCTTTACTGATAGTGATAGCAATAAATAATATGGATAGAAGGAAGGACCGACACAAGATACACATTGGCAGGAGAGCAGCACTCATACCATTTTGTTTAATTGAACTTTCGACTTTCTGTGCAATTTCAACATTTCCTTGACTATTTAACACAGTTTCAAGATTATTAGATGAAGCCAGGACATCGTTTGATGATTGTTCCCCATTGCTCAGTTGTGGGTCTCTTTGAAGTTGAGAACCTAGTCAGAGAAAATATTTCCTATTAGTCATCTGGAAAAGTGTACTTCAATACAGCTGCAAGCTATATGACCACCATAGACTTGATAACTCAATGGAAAGCAGCCTAAATACTAATCAAATCCCAAATGTGAATCCTGCTGCGCAGAAGTGTAGAAAAAGTGTTGCCTCATGTGTTTGATGACTGAGTGGGAAGAGTATTTAAAACATAAGGAAAAGAACACATTAGCAATTACATTATCTGCTCTCATGATTCAAACGAGGATACCTAGTTTTTTTTCCTTATGATGTCCCAAAAATAATGTTCTAAAGACTATTTAGGCCCATTAGGCACCATATATCTGCTTGTAGGAGAAATATTAGCACCTTTCATGGGTTGTTAACCCTATTCTTCTCTTGATGGCAGAAATTCATGTAGAATATGAACACGAAATCTTGAACATATATAGTTTACATAATATAGTATACGCAATAAAAAAAATCAATATTGTGGAAGAAACAATATTCTTTACAAGCTTAAAAAGGAAGCCAACCACACTGCTTATTCTTTAGCAAACTGGTCAGAACAAACTGGCTATGTTGATCTTATCCATAGTTGCTTTTATTGTTCTCCCCTCAAGCTGCTTCTAATTAAGCCCAGGTGATACTTTCCATTAACCATTTCAAGAAAAAAAATCAAATTACCACTACCAGTCTCACAAATTTATAGAACTTCTCAGGAGAAAAACAAAATTACCAGAATCTGCATATTCAGTAGTAAGCAATGGTGATGTCAAGCCAACTGAATTTAAGTCTTGAGCAGGGATCTGACGTGGACTTTGCAGGTTGGCATCTTCCTCTTTCCTTCCAAAGATTCGGAATAATTTGAAACCACTAGCTGTTGGGTTTGAAATTATAAATTAGTCATCAATTGGTCATGAGATAATGAGAAATATAGTAGATTCTGCCCTATACTCTACAACACAATTTGCATCAAACCATCAAGGCAGAAAAAACCATTTTTGTTCGTTATGGCTCTTCACAATAGCAACTATTGTCTGATCAAAGTTGATAAGCTATCCTCATGTGAAAACAAGATTACCTCGTGACTCTTCCAGTTCAGTTAACATTATATGTCCCTTTTAGTAATGTCTGAAGTATGATTGTAGGTACAAGTTAGACTTGTATTAAGATGACCAAGTGAAGCATCATATCTATTATCTTTGCCATTCAGGCATTTTATGCTCTGGCAACAGTCCTATCTAATTGAAGGATGTGATTCTCTTTTATTTATGCAAAAGTCAGTACCTGTGACTATTTCGATGACATTTTCAACGTAAGTGCCTTATCGAAATATTTAAGTGGATGCATATTGTACATCTACAAATCCTTCTCTCCTGTGACGACTAAAGTGGCACTAAAAAGTCACACATTCTTCTCACCTATTACAACTGAAGTAGCTATAACAAAATGATTCTGGTTTCACGTTTTATGGCGTATGCTCATATGCCAAGACATCAGATGGCCAATCTTTTGTAACAAGTGAACTGATAATGTTAGTGTAGAAGAAAATAAAAATCACAAGTAAATGAAAAAAAGCTGCTGCTGATGAGGTCATTTTATTAGCATAATGATGATATTTACAGTTATGTTCTGTCATTGGGTAATCTACTTTAAACTCGCAATAACATAATTTGGCAAAAACTGTAAATGAAACCTCCATCGAATTCATTGTACAGAAATCCATAAGAAGGATATCTCACTTGTTTGTGGTAAAATGACCTATTAGTGCCATTTCTTCAAACACAAATGGGTTTACCTGTAATTCACAAATGATCATAATGTGTAAGGAAAATACCTGTCGGAATGAAAAAGCTGAAGCATGACAAACACCTGAAAACTTCAGGTTCTTGAGTAGGATCAGGAGTGGAGGGATTTACGGGATCAGAACCAACATTTGGTCCTACAATTTGGCGTTTTGGGCGCTGACTTTCACCTTCAAGCGGTTTCCCTATTCGTTTTCTTTTACGTAATATAACCCTCTTGGTGATACATGAATGACAATTAGGACAATATAAATCATGCGTTTCTTGATCCTCTAACACCTTTTCAACATCATATTCTGCTACTTCCTCTTTAATGTCATTGATTTCTCTGATGGGCACATCACTTTTGACTTCACTTTGAGATGGATCAGCCCTTTGCCTTTTGATAGACTCTGGACCTGCTAAGTTCTCACCCTTTTTAGTGATTGTGTGAACTTCTGCAATAGGGAACCCTTTTTCAAATTCCAGTTTCTTCTCACTCTCTGAGTTATATTCTTGCCTTTCGGCCTTCTCAGTGATTTTGTGGTTGCCTCCAATATGAAACCCATTTGCAAATCCCAGTTTTTTCTCATTGTCTGGGTGATATTCTTGCTTTCTTTTAACATCGGCAATAGGCTCTGACTCCTCAGTCTCAGTTCCTTTTGGTGATCCAACACCTGAGATCACAACAAATTCATTAGTTGCAAAGTTGCATCTTTTAAATGGTTATTGCAAAGTATTATCACAGCCAGGAAGAAGAAAAGGCAATTAAGGCTCATGCTCTAAATTACCAATGTCAGATAGCATAGCTGGCCACAGCACAATGGGCAGATTACTCAAATAAAAACTTCAATACAGAACCCTCAAATGTACTAATTATACATTGGTTTCTTTTATCTCCAATCACTGACCTTTAATTCGCGAAGGAAAATAAGATCTTGGCTGAGATATTGTTTTCAAATTCACCCCCTTGTGTAAAACCTCTTCATGTTGTTGTACATAATCTATGGCAGAGTTTTCCATTAGGTAGGTCCAAGTGCAGTGTCGGCACTTCCATATTCCTTCAGACAGAGAGATGAAAGCTCACCAAACATGGTCCAAACCACCACAAAGATACCTAAATGATCTTTCATTCCAAAACATACGATAGAGTTCGGAAATCGCTTTTTTTATTTGCATAAAGGAAATCGCTTTCCTTATTCTTTATAAGTTCAAGATCAAGTTTAATGTGCCACGATTTCTTAATCTGATCTACTAATTCCTCTAGCATTTGGTTTAGATTGGTTCCAGCTTAGTGACTTGAGCTATGATTTTTTAGAAGAAAATGAAAAATACAAAAAATCTAATGCATATTTGTATGGCAAATCTGTATCACAACAGAGAAATGCAAAAATGAACAAGTAAAGTTCCACTTCAAGCTGCTCAAATAAGGTCTGGAAGACCCATCCATCAACCAACAACAAACAGTCCACCTTCCCAAGGGGGGGAGTTGACATATACCAAATCTATGCTCTAAAAATACTTGCATCAAGCAAAAAAAAAAAGAACTAAAAATGCAAGAACTCAAAGACCCAGAAAAACTTCAACTTTCCATCATGTCTGCCAGTTTCTCATCTGTAACTTCTTTTTCTTCACACAATCCATTTATGAACCCTGATCCAAGCTTCCCTACCCCATGAAAGCTACCTTCCCCCAAATTTCCCCAATATCAGACCACAAAACAACAGTGCAACTGTTCATCAGAAAATTCATTGAAACAAGGGGACCCATCATCATCTCCCACCAACCAGCATCATTCATCAAGGGTAATACAGTCCTTTAGATTCTTGGAATCATACAGACCCAACACCACATTTTTTTATTGTTCTCACAACTCTCACAAGAAAAAAAGGACAATTTTTAAGACAAAGAAGCATCAGAGCAGCTAAAGAACAAGAAAAGGCAGAAAGCCTGATTCACCTTCAGCTGAATCCAAGTAAACGCTTCTTCTCTCATGATCTTCAACCTCTTCCAAGCCATTCTGCTCTGCTCTACCTCTGCGTGGTCTAATGATCAATCCAGGATCCTCTGCTGCCTCTATTTCCTCCTCCATCTCCAAGCTCTCAATGAGAGGAACTGCAGCAAGACCAGCCATATCACAACAGTTTAATGGACCAGATGGAGACAAACCCAGATACCCAACTCCTCCTTAGTCCTCCTCTTGCTTCAGAAGACTTGCTAGCCTGCTAGAACCATGTCAAAAGCATGATTGTCATAGAATGTGACGGAGGAAAGGAAATAAAAAAGTTTCCAAAGTATGAATGTGGATGTGAATATGAATAGATAGGAATTGACTTTGTTGTAGCATCATCAATCATAATTGACTAGTAAAGATGACTGACAATCTGCATGTGTAGTCAGGGAGCTTAATGGCTTCAAACAGGTATCCATTAATGAGCTAGGATTGGATCGAATACTCCAGTCTGCATTGATGAGCTCATGTAAAATATATATAATGAGAGCGGTTTATATGATAAAGAGCATGAGGCCATGGTTGAATTCCGATCTAACGGTGGGTATTAAATCAGTGGGTTATTATTTACCCCTGTAGACCTCAGATCAAGATTCAACGGCTACTACATGAACTGGCCTTATATAATATACTCATATATTTCTTATGTTAAAATTTGAAGGAAGAATTTTGTATGGAAGGTGAGATTAGTGATGCAGACACGGTGCCAAGTTCGCACGCCAAGCACAAGAGTGGGACCCACCTGAGTTTCACTTGTTTGTGAGTGGCACATGAACTGGACACTGTGTGTATTGGTACGTAGAATAACCAGCTCTCACTCATTGTGCAGATTTGCAGTCGAGCTCCACAGACTTCACGTGCACATGCCAAATTCAAGTGGGGAACGTGATTTGATGGGTCCCACAAGGCATAGTGGGGGCCACCTAGTACCTAAATTGGAAACTGTTTAAATTTGGTTAGAAGTCAATTAAAATCTTAGTATCCCACAAGGCATAGTTTATGGCTGAGACGCTTTGCTCTTGATTAATGAAACGCTTTGCTAAGACTCAAGAAGGAGGTTCAGGGGTGCCAAATTGGTTAACGAAAGGTTTAACGGTCAACACCAATCTGCTAATGGAAGTGTGAATGTGCAATTTAGGCGTTAATCGATGTGGTGAGTGTGCATTAATGTATGTACTTATAAAATGATTAAGGAATAAATATGTGTTGTTGAGAGATTTGGTTTATCATTCTTCTACATTGTTTATTTGAAAATCTGTACTTATGTGGAGGACCCATGAGACATGGCCTCCATGTTTTTGCACGTTTTGAAGATTACAAGTCAAGTAAAGGATTAATCACATTTGAAAGTTGATATAAGTTATAATTCAAACAGGGAATGTGAACACACGTAGTCTTAAATAAAAGAAAGCTTTGGGCTTATCACTTGGAATGAATAAACTATACACATCATGTAGAGAAATCCTCTTCAATTGGACAAGTTGAGGCTCATTTAATTATTTTGTAGTTTGGCATTAACTTCCAAATAGTGAAAGATCAACGTCACAATGGCTGACTTCTATTTATTCTTTGGCCACCTATCCTGACACGCTAGGAAATTGCAAGAGCCCCCAATTTGCAGGGCCGTTCTATTTTGAAGACAAATATAATGCATCATACAATGGCAGTGTATCAACAGTTTTCATTATGCAGTGGCCTTGTATCTAAGTATTAGAAACTTCACAAGTGATGGCCAATTGTGCCATACAGATGAATGTTTCTTTTTACCTATATTTTGTTCCTATAGTGAACTTGGTTATTCATGTCTTGTGGCACATGTACATTATAGGATATTAGTTCTTATAAAGGCCACAAATTCAAAACATTGACTTTATAAAGAGCATATTTATGTAAATATATTGAATGGGACACAGGTCATTACTTTTATTTATAGGATGGATTTGGCTGTTTGTTGTGGAAGTGAAGAAGCATGGAAGAAGGGTTTTTCCAGGGTTGAGATGGATGTGACACATGTTCCTGCTGGGCTTCAATGGTAGCTCAACAACACTGGCCATGAACCTCTAACTTCCATATCATGTGCTATACTCAACAGTTTAAGAAAACTTGAAGTATGAACTCTGTTGCCATAAAGAAAATAAATAAATAATGTACGAAGTGGTCCAATCGCAGTCCTGCACGTCTTCACTATTTCAATTTTTGGTCCCATTCACATTGTTTTCGACTAAGCCATCAGCCATGAATGAAGGTTTCCTTGTCTTCCTTGTGTATACCTTGTCAGATTAAATATTTATGTTCACATGTGGAGCCAAAGTTAGGGGAACACTCATTAAAGAGTAATTGATGTACATTACATAGAGTTGGTTCCTTCCTTGAAATCTCCATACAATAATTTCACTGGAAAGGGGGTTGTCATCCTTATAGTCATCACTTCACCAAGAGTAGGTGGTAGCTCAAATACACAATTGTAAGTACTTGGCCAAGGAGACTTAAATTACACCATGTGCTAGTCTATAGTCTCACACGTCTTCATTATTTCACTTCTACTGCCCCATCCATTAATAGATTTTTTTCTCCAACTAATAAACTATGAATGATCGACCACAAATGTCTTCATTCTGTATGCCTTTTCAGATTATTTTTGTGTTCACATATAGAGCCTAATAAGTCATCATCGGGATACTTACCAAGGAGTAATTGTTTCCCGTCCTTTAAATTGTTAATAAGCAATGTTGTTTCCAATAGCTATATGTTAGGAAATGGAATACCGATATACTTTTTTCCTATTTCAACTCTCCACCAGTGCATGCACCCATTAAGCTTTATTGACAAAAAAATAGAAAAAAACAGAGGGTTAAATAGACATATCAAAGTTTACATGTGGATGTAAGTAACACAATGATACAGCTTGTGATCTAGTAGACTGATACCATGGTAGATAATTGGGGTTTTCTCATACATTATCTGTTATGCTGGCCACTTTAAAAGCTATCGACCTTTGATCAGGTAGGTTTCAGACATGTATAATACGAATCAAGCAGCTACCTGATTAGTGAATTTGTATATTGTGATACTTCCACAATAAGAGAGTCAATTGTACGATATTGTAGAATCTTGACGCTTGCTCTGATTTACACTCTCTCCGCCTGATCACAAAGTCTCACTCTTTTTTTTTGCTGAGTGAGGAGAGCTCTTCATGTGTGTTGTTAGTTTGTCATGTTTATTCAACAGATCATGCACCCCAAAAAATTCAGCCAACATAAACTATTGATGTAGGAAAGCCTAAAAAATAAAGTGTATGAGAGACCCTTTTTTTAGCACAACAGTGGGCGAGAGAGCTGTACAACTCAAGGCTCATCCACAACAGTAAATAATACTACCTCCTTCCGGAATTATTATCAACATAAAATTTTCCAAAATAAATTAGTTTTAGTCCATTCTAAAAATCCTTAGGGAAAAGTTTAAATAAGATCGCTCTCATATAGCTTATATGAGGGTAATTCATGTCGTAGTTGTTGGATCTTGATCTGAGGGCTACAAGGGTGAATGATATTTACATTCACCTACCCACTAATTTGATACCACCATGGGATCAGAATCCAACAACTCAAAAAATTGGCCTCACGCTCCTTAAATGAAAATGATCTCATATAAACTGATCTCAAATCATTAAGGTGAAAATAATTCCGGAGAGAGGGAGTCGGACGAAGCAGTATATCCAGACTGGGCTGGGCTTGAAATGTTTCAGGATAGAGTTAGCAGTTTTTTCAAGACAAGATACAGCCCATAGTACTTTGGTCACACCCCAGAGCCCAAAAGCACGTGTCTCCTTAATCCTTCTAAATGCCACCTTTACCTTTCACCTAATTGGTTCGAAATTTAGCCCGCCTATGTACGCCATTGGTTTGGACAACACCTCTTTGTTGATATAAGTACTACTTAATAGATAAAATTGGCATTATTCCAAGAACCAATGTATCTATTAATTCCGGAGAGAGGAAGTATTAGAACTAAGGGATTTTTTACTGATAGTGAATTGCTATCGACAAGGGACTAAAAGAACATCTTCTCTTGCCAGTTCTAACCAAAATTAACTTTTTTTTGCAACGCTCTAACCAAAATTAAATTGTTACCTTAATTAATACTAGGCTCAATGATCGACGAACCGAAATGAGCAGCCAAAGTTTGTGAAACCAACAAAATTGCTTCATCTATGAAAATGTTCAATGATCATGCAAGTAATTATCATAAATAACCAAAAGGTAATTTGTCAATCAAATTGTTAATGGCATATATCTTAATATATCAAAAAATAATGTACTATATCATTGAACCAGGGAGTAGACCAACGTGCAGGTAGGGCACCAGTCGCCAACCTTGAACAAATGCTTCCTTTCCCTCTTCTCAGTCTCTTCCAAATTCTCCAAAGTTGTATCTTTAGTTCCTGTGGGCGAACTATGGTACTAATTCCTACAAATCTATGTTTTTTATTGTAAAGACGTTCACCAATTTGACCTGCAAGTCCATGTCCATTCTCTTTTCAACTTGGAAAACAGGCAAAGCCAATAAGCAAAGCCGTTGTCCAGTGTAAACAGGCACAAAACTAAGAAGGATCCCTTGACCAAAGTCACATTGCCAGCTAGATCTCACTTCCACCGCCCTTATTAAAACCTTCCTCTCTTAGGCCCCTAGTGAAATCAATACATGCACCAGACAAGCTCACAAATCAAAGGTTGACGAGTTGCACATAGAAATCTCTTGTAGCCGCGTAGCTTTCGATACTATATTATCATATATTGCAAGCTCGTGGAGGCCACGCGCCTTGGATTAAACTATAGTGACCTGTACCAACCTGTCTCCTAGCTTACATTTCTTTTGCTATAAAGAGAATGTAGGTGTGTGCACTCCACAAGTCTCATTCAGTATTACAAGCACTTGACTCCTTTGATTTCCATCTACTTGCTTCCACGGGCTCATCCTGCATTCCTATAATGGCTAGCTCATGGAGCGTTCTGGTTTTCATTCATGTCGTTGTTGGTATATCAGCATTTGCTTCATCAACTCCTCTGAAAGTGGGCTTCTATCAGTCCACTTGCCCCTCTGCCGAGTTCATTGTAAAACAGACCGTCATCAAGGCTGTGGCACAGAACCCTGGCGCTGCCCCTGCCCTTGTTAGGCTGCATTTCCATGATTGCTTTGTTCGGGTAAGTGATCAACTTCTTTCTATTAGAATGTAATTGTTGAGGTACAACTTTTTAGTTGGTGAAACTTGCAACTTATCTAACAATTTATTTTGTTTGTTGCAACATAAAAGGGTTGTGACGCCTCGGTGCTACTCGACTCAACGCCAGGGAACTCGTCGGAGAAAGAGAATTCAAATAACTTGAGCCTGCAAGGTTTTCAGATCATCGATGAGGCCAAGGCCACGATTGAAGCACAGTGCCCGGGCATAGTCTCTTGCGCCGACGTTTTGGCCTTTGCCGCCCGTGACAGTGCCTTCGAAGCCGGTCGGATCCACTACAACGTGCCGGCGGGACGGAGGGACGGGAGGGTTTCCCTCAAGGTGGAGCCAAGTGACACCCTTCCAGCTGCCACTTTCAATGTGGAGCAGCTTGAGGCCAACTTTGCCCGCCAGGGTTTGTCCATGGAGGAAATGGTCACACTCTCCGGCGCCCACACGTTTGGGACCGCTGGTTGCTCGGCCTTCTCCAATCGCCTCTATAACTTCAAGGGGACCCATTTGATGGAACCCACGTTGAATCAGCAATATGGGGCCTATCTGAAGACAATGTGCCATGGCACATCTAGTGACCAAAATGTTTCGGTTTCATTTGACCCCGTGACCCCCAACCGCCTAGATAACATGTACTACAAGAACTTGAGGAACCACAAGGGCTTACTTAGCTCAGATCAGGCACTTACAAGCAACAAACAGACTGCAAAAATGGTGACAAGCTATGCAAGCCATCCAGCACAATGGTCTGCTAAGTTCGCAGCTGCCATGGTGAGGATGGGCTCCATTGATGTCCTGACGGGCTCACAAGGGGAAATAAGGAAGAATTGCAGGGTGGTGAACTAGGGTTTTATATGAAGGGAAATGAATCAGTCGGTGCTTGTTGGTCATACCATGTGTTATCTTGTTCATATGGTTTGCTTTTGTAATTTGATTGCATGTTTCTTGTTTTTCAATTTGGATAGTTGGATTTTGTTAGATGTGTGATTGTAATATTTGAGGCAACTTGACCGGTTCTATAATAGAAAAATGAGATGTCTTTCTTTTAATTAGAAGGTGAGTGCCTAGTTCTTTATGCTCGGTGGCATGGAATGTCAGATCGCCGATATATCGCCGATATATCGGTATCGGACACAAACCGATACGCCGATACCATTAAGTATCGGATTTCAGGTTTTTTCCAAATATCGCCGATATATCGCCGATATATCGGCCTTTTTTGAAAAAAAAAAAAATTTTAAAAAAAAATTTTTTTTTTTTCAAAATTTTTTTTTTTTTTTTTGGGAAAAAAAAAACTTTCATGTTTGTTTTCTATCCTAATATGCATATTTTGAAATCTATTCTTTGTTTAAATTAGTATAACTCATTTTAGATGTTAGATTGTGAAAATATATGGTAAAAACTAGTTTTTGACGACCGATATTTTTTTACACAATATCTCCGATATATCTCCGATATTTCGTCTCTTAGGCCGACCGATATTTTACCGATATCCGATACGACATTCCATGCTCGGTGGTCGGCTAATAGTTTCACCTTGTCAGGTTCGTAATCATTTGAAATGACCACTGTATTCTCATATTCTACAACCCGGCATTGATGTTAGGAAAATTTTAATAGGCGCGCCCTTGGCTCACGAGGTAAGATAGCCAAGTTTTCCAAAAGCTCAAGCTCTTAGGAAAGTGAAATCTTTATTTATTTATTGTATATTCTAATATTCTATTCACGTGTAAGCATCCACAAAGTACGGCACGTGGAACATAATTAAGATATAAATGCCTCGAGTAATATTAGAACTCAGGACCTTCCATAACCTAGAGTTCTGATACTATGTAAGATAACTAAGGGTCTGTCTGGTTAAAAATTTTATGAGTGAAAAATCTGGATTAAATATTTTAGGGAAGAAATTGGAAAAAGAATTTAGGTGTTTGGTTAGGAAAAATTAGCTTTTAGGGAAGAATTTAGGGTATGTTGGTATATGTTGGGTGTTTGGTTAGGAAAAAAGATAGGTCCAGCTTGGAGAATGGAATGTCTTGGGCCACAGCGAGAAGGATATATGTTGTCTGGAAGAATAACAGTACATTCATCTTAGAACACAGATCAGTAAACATCGCCTAATAGCTGGCATCTGATTAAGGGGCTGTTTGGATAGTGAAAGATGATTGAATTCACTGTCAATTCAGCCCTCTTTCACATGAATGAGGGTGAAATATGTTTGTTGGGTGAATTTCAGGTGAATTAGAAAATTTACCAAAAAGAACAAATTCAGGGTGAAAGAGCACTTTCAGGTGAATCACCTGAAAGTGAATTCAATTCATCTACAAAAATACAATTCTGTCCTCATCATGATTCATGAACAGTACTCCCTTCGTCCAAAATTTGTACCAACATTTAGTTTTCCAAATTTAATTAAAATCAATCTATTTGGAAAAATTATATGGTATTACTAATGTCGGACGGAGTGTATAAAAGAGGTCATGCAGGGGTAAAATGGTCACATCTGTAAGGGCCGGATTGGCGTTAGGGGCTTGAGTTTGAACCATCACTATGCAGGCACTTTCAAGGATTGATCCAGACTTACCTTGTGCGTGTAATGAGTGAGATTATTATAGGTGCATGAGATGTGTAATCAGATGGTGATGAAGCTTCACCAGCGTAGTCATAGGTGAATCATAGTGCACTAGCAGGATCTTGCCTGGTCGACTAGTGACTTTTTACCATCGACCAAACTGGTGAAGCTTGACCAAGGGGTTAGTAGTACTAGCTGGGATATGATCATTAGATGAAGGTGCTTCCCCTGCCCGCTCTAGTTAAATTAAATTAAAAAAAACGAAAGATCTTAGAAACTGTCCAAGTCTTTTAAAATGAGGAAGGGTCGTGATTGACGACAAGAATAATAATAGTCAATGGCAAAGCTTGTAAGGTGTCACATGCAGCGTTGGCTTCTCTGAAAATGTGATATGAGACTTCCTGGGATCACTTTGATTGATTTGTTAAAAAATTAAACAAACAAAATCGAAAGATCTTATTAGAAGTTTTCAAAGTCTTTTTATTGCTGACTCCTACCCTTGTCTGGAGGATAGCCAGTATCCTCCATTATTGCGACCCGTTGATCGTCAGAATCGACGGCACATGCTATTACTGTGCGCTCCATCAAGCTGTTGCCCCTACTGATGTGCTAGATAGGACCTCTAACTATCGAGGGAGATGTATCATGTCTGATTGGGGGCAGATAACATCCTAAAAAGTTCAGTTCACTTTTTTCTCAATGCCTCGACTGTCATAGGCTTGCACAGTTGCACGTAATAGCTTTCCTATTGCCTACGGTGAATAGTGTTTTTAGTATTTGCTATACAATAGGAAGCTTTTGGCAAAAGATCTCCTCATTCATCCCCCCAGCTAGCAGGGTTTACCAATACCATCCCATCCCATCTCCTTGGGTGGCCAACCAGCCCACCCACTCCCACTGAAAACCAGCTGAACGGACAATGCAGCATCCACTTTCACACCACCCACAAATAGCTGGGCATTCATCTACCACTTTTAATGGGCTCCACTTGATCTTTCCCCCTTCTTTTGCAATTATAGATTCATATCAAACGGCCAGGATCCTCCTCATCAAAATCTTTTCACTAAAAAGGATACCTATGGATACATATCAAAGATTTTTATGGATATTTTTCCCAAAAAGCACCATTTTTCTAAACAGTAGAAAGAACCATTGACTCACTAAATATCAAACGAAAAAAAGTTAATACGAGCCCTGTCTCACACACATTGGAATGCAAATCTTTAAGATATTTTTCCCAAAAAGAACCATTGACTCGATGAATATCAAAGAAAAAAGTTACGAGCCCACACACATTGGAATGTAAATCTTTAAGGATATTTTCCCCGTGCCATTTCGTAAATCCAGCACTACGAGCGCATTATAAGTAAACATGGCGCACGTCCGAGTCGTCGTCTTCAACCTCCTCCCCGAGCTCCCACTGACTGAAGCCCCAGCAACCAAAAACCTCTGAAAAATCCGCAGAAATGGTGTAAAAATCTCATCTTTTCGATCCTTCCGCAATCCTTGGACCTTGCAACTCTATAAAAATCTTATATTTTTGGGTATCTTCCATGGCGCTGAAGAGCTTTGTGAGGGACGTGAAGGAGGGGCTGGAGAGGAGCTTCTCGAGGCGCCGGCGGAGGACGGACATCGGCGCGACCTCCTCTCTCGCCGCCTCCTGTGACTTCGACGGTTCCGGTGGCGAGGGAGGAAGTAGAGGCGGCGGGGGGCGGTGGGCAAGCCTGCCGCCGGAGCTGCTAAGGGACGTGGTGGCGAGGCTGGAGGCGAGCGACATCACGTGGCCGGACCGGCGGAACGTTGTCGCCTGCGCTGCCGTCTGCCGGTCGTGGCGGCAGATGTGCAAGGAGATCGTTAAGTGCCCTGAGATCAGCAATAAGCTCACTTTCCCCATCTCCTTGAAGCAGGTACTCCCTCCATCCGGAATTTAATATTAACAATTGGCTTTTGATTCCACAAAGGCTCTCTTTTTTGGCTTTTGAGTGAAGGAAAAGGCTCCAGCACTGAAAAGTTCACTGCCTTTCTGTTATGTATACATGAAAGCGTATGCTGATCTTTTTGGGTTGTGGATTTTATAGGCAGGACCTCGGGGAGGGCCGATTCAGTGCTATATCAGGAGGAACAGGGCGAATTCGACGTTTCATCTTCACTTGGGTCTGAATCCTGGTATGAATTTCTGACTGGAAAAGCCACAGATATTTGAGCTTTTATAGATTTTGTTTATTTTTGGTATCATGTTTTACTATCCTGAAAA